>JAECUM010051482.1:0-13796 GCA_016617855.1 Megalonaias nervosa | reverse complement strand
AAGCACCACGTATAATGGAATATGCGCCACGTATAAAGGATTCTGCACCATGCACAATGGCATATGCACCACGTATAATGTAATAAGCATCACTTATAATGGAATTTGGATTACATATAATTAAACATGTACCATGTATAGGGGAAACTACACCACGTGTAATGGATAGTGTAATATGCATCACGTTTAATGGAATATACACCACATATAATAAAATCATTACCACGTATAAGCGAAAATACACTAAATATAATGGATAATGTAATATGCAAAACGTATAATGGCATATGTACCACGAATAATTAAGTAAGCACCACGAATAATGGAGTATGCATATGTGTAATAAAATATGCGCCAGGTATAATGGAATGTGCACCATGTATAATGGCATATGGACCACGTATAATGGCATATGGACCATGTATTGAGTAATAAGCACCACGTATAATGTAATAATCACCACGTATAATGAATTATACACCACTTATAATGAATTAAGCACCGCAGATATAAATATTCAACAACGGAAGACAATCATGGCGTCCGATACAAAGGAGTGTCCGGTATTCTTAAGTTCTTGAGTGGCTACCAGAGTTATTGATATTATTGAACAATATTCTTTTCATTATATGGTTACTGGTGTATATTTATTATAGGTAAGATACTGGATATCATTTTCTAACTTTAAATACATTTTTACATGTTCTGTGGTGAAAATTCTGGACACCGTGGAGAGTGCAGTCTCAGTTTCACGTATAAAATTAGAAACAACTTCTGAAACCTTTTTAATAAAATGAAAGCATTCCGGATAAGGATCAGCATAACGAGTTTCAAACGTCAAGACTTTAATACAAGTATTTAAAGTAATTACCAGTCAGTATGTAGCTATGATATAGTATTCGTCGTCTTCAAGACTGAACAGAGCAATACAGATAAAACTATGGCCCAGAATAATACATCATTCGATAATGTTCGGTCATCATCGTGATGTGAAATGTCAGCATTAATTTCGTTATTTCATAAATACATATATCGATACATACATACTTAGACGCATATGAACAAATAGTGCACATACCTACCTACCTACCTGCCTACCTACTTACCTATCTACATATATACATACACACATACATACATACATACATACATACATACATACATACATACGAGCACCAAAAAAAATCTGGAGTTATTTCCACAGCTCGCTTTAGCAATTCCTCGCGCATTTGGTTACATACACGCCCGCCACCGCCACAACCGGACAGGTTGACAGAGTGGTCATAACCCCAAATCGGTTTACTTATTATATTTTTATACTCGTGCTTTGACTGCATGTGTAATATTTGGCAAAAATGAAATATTCAAAAATATTTATAAAAATTCACTGTTACTTTAAATGTGTATGTTTGACCCTTGAGCTCCTAGTAGAGACACTAGAGAACGGGTCCATTAACTGTGTCTAAGTTGCAGATCATCATCCCAAGGGCATACCATGTATAAGGCTCGGTTAATTTCAATCCGGAGGTTTAGGAGAGGAGTGTTACGACAGGTGGAGGGGCTCGCAAATCCCATGCTAAAGCATGTGGATAACCAGAAACGTGTCATACAACTAAATCTTTTGTAAACGATGATCTTTGCCTGCTGGAAGGTACTACATTTTCTCCACACCAGTTGCTACTGCTTACTATTTCCATTGTGCGTTTCATGACGCTTTCTTATCAGCTTTTTATCAAGGCAACTAGAAAATCAACTCTTGCAAATATGCAGAGCACAGAAGTGTCCGACAATAGATACTGACATAAATATTAAAAAAGTTATTCATTTAGGAAAAAGAAAGATTTTGTTGTTTTCTTTGTAAAATTTTGAACAATTCCATAAAGCAGTGGCTACTGATTTGTCGATAATATACACGCCTTTGGACAATGGCAATTTGTAAAGAGATTATTGTTTAAACTCCAAATAGCGAAACCGATTTACAAATAAATAAAACAAAAAGCTCCAACAAAATCCAAACAGCAACAACAAGTGGTATCTTGCGAACAATCAGTCCAAGAGATGATCCACGCAGTTAGGCTCTATTTTATAAAACAAGACAAGAGGAAGAAAGACGTCAATTAAGGTAATTTGTACTCTTCAATAATAATAATAATAATGATAATAATAATAATAATAATAATAATAATAATAATAATAATATGTTACGTGTCTAGGAGCGTACAAAAGTAGCAAGAAAAGAGTGAAGCCAACAAGCTTTGTAAATTTTAACAAATAATTTATTTCCCTAGAAAAACAAGGTAAAAATGAGAAAAAGAACTTACGGTTTATGAATCTAACCCAAAATTAATCCAAGAATTAAGAAATATAAGTTCTATCAAATAAAAGTCCTAATTCCGATGAAATTCCAAGATGGAATGCTATGACAGTGTTGTCGTGTCAACAGTTCATTGTTGAATCACAAAAAAAATAATATTCCAGTTTAGAATTTCTGAATAAATTTCGATAAATGTCTTTGTCCGAGAATTCTGATGAGCACTAGTATTTTCCAGGGAACATAAATGACTGATTCCAAAAAATAGAAAAATTCAACTCAAACTTGTCACAACAAAACACCTTTGAGCTTCAACGGTTTAAAGCACAACTAACTATTTCTTCTCAAGAAAACGACTATACAGTAAATTAAGACGTTAAAGAGATTCCCGGATGGGGTCACGTGATCACCTCTCTACAAGAACAACGTAAATATGTTGCATGACATTTATCACGTACTCTAGTATAGCCTAAGCTAAAGTCAATGATTTTTATTCTAGAAATGAATAACAAAAAGTTGTTTACATCAAACTTGACACTGGTTCTGTATCTAGGTCAGCAAAAGATACAATGTTTCAAACTACTGGCTGTTTATCAGGTCAAAGAGAACTAAATTGAATTTCTGAAAAAAAATATATCAAATCCAGTAGACAAAATTATCATTACAATAACATGTAATGGAATAAAATAAAAATAAAAAAAATTTAAAACTAACAAACTAACATCTTCTATTATATATATATATATATATGTTGGAGTATATATATATATATATATATATATATATATATATATATATATATATATATATATATATATATATATATATATATATATATATATATATATATATATATATATTGCTTATAGTGTTGCACTAGAAAACATACATTTCATTAATGTTAATCTTAATTACTGATATTTAATTCACGCTTTTCATGTTAAATAAACGATGAACATATTTTCTGAAAATAATGTTTTCAATTTATTCTGGTGGCATAAAATTTCCTAACTGAGTTCACATAAAAAACATCAAACCAAATATCTTGTGGAAGGTTATTAAGGAAACTTTGCCAATAAGTTTATATGCTTGCATTTATATACTCAACGCTTAGGGAACAACGAAAACTCAGTTGGCAGAAAGTCGAACTTGTAATCCAAGTGTCGCGGTTTCGATACCCGTCCAGGCTGCCTCATTGTGTCCTTGGGAGAGACACTTGGCTTCCTTTGCCTCGGCACGATACAGCCAATGTATTAAAAGTGCTGCTCAGACCAACAACAACAACATCAGCATCAAAACAACTTAAGTTTTATCTCATTTTCTTCAGAATGATGTGGATTACGAGATTAGGATAATATTATGTACAAAACGTCTTTGTTCTGTTACGAATCTATGCTCATAAAATAAGTAGCTGAAAAGAATGAAAGAGAACAAGCTTTGGAAAATTTAACAAATAATTTATTTCCCTAGAATAAAAAGTGAAAAATAAGAAAAAAGAACTTTTGGTATTGCGAATTAAATCCAAAAATATTCCAAGAATTAAAGACACAAGTCCTAGTAATAAAATGTCCTGAATAAAACTCAGTTCAAGTCCCGAAGAGATCCAAAACTGAAGGCGATACGTGTCTGTTATAACTTACGGAATGCTGATGTGTCAACAGTCTCTTGTTGAATCACAGAAATATTATTCCAGTTTGAATTCAGTATAAATTCCAGTAATTGTCTTAATCTAAGAATTTTATCAGAGCACTTTTGTATTTCCAGAGACAATAATCACTAGAATTCAATAATTTGGACAAAAAAGATTCCAGTCCAAAGCTCCTGGTCACAACATATAATACAACTTAAAAATGATAGATGTTAAAGCACGACTGACTAAATCACAAGATTATATAGTTCTCTACTTGACCTCAGGTCACAATTAGCATTTTCTAAAAGAAACATTACCTAATGGAAAAAAACCTTCTAGAATGATCTAATGACCCTTGTTTATTTACAACACAATAACCTGTAAAATTCACTTAGGAAACTCCAAAAGCCCGACCCAAATAAACATATTTACTCCTTCTTGTTTACCTGAATAATAATCCTGATATTAATCTCATACACATCGAGAATAATTTAGCTATGTATTAGTTGTTGACATAAATGAAATAAAACTCTTTTTTTTAAAAGTCAATCAGGTCAAGCAGAAATGAACTCAATTTTGGACAAGGTCAAGTCCAGCATACAATGTTACATTGCAATAGCATGTACAAAAATTTAAAAAAAAATTAAAATTAACAAATAAACAAACAATTAAATTAAATATAGATAACAGTTCAATGGTAAATCTTTGCAAAAAGTTCACAGGATGCTGATAAAAAAAAATTACGTGAAATATTAGTCCATTACAGTAAAGGTGAAACTTAAATTCATGGTATCCATTTGGACCACTGCCATGTGACTATATAGGCAGCCATAAGTGTATAATGCTGAAAGATTTACTATTAATTTTATATAGTGCTTAGAAGTTGAAAATAGTCTTAGAATATCTAGCGAATTTTACAAAACATGCATAAATAGAAAGAATGCAGAGGCCGTCTGTCAGAAAATGTATTTTGCAAGGTATATGATGTTTTTCTTATCGATATGCCTGGATGAAAATGACAAAGTTTAGTAGTTTTATATAAGAGAAATGTCCATCAAGTCTACTATCCAGATAAAATGGGTGAAAAATGTCTGTTAGGGACTATAATGGAAAAGTCCCGTGCAAAAGAGGAGCCATCTAATACGACACAGAACGTACAGATAGAAAACTGTTTTAAACTGAAGTTCTGTTTAGCGTTGAGAAAAGCAAAAATCTGCAAACTTGCTAAAACGTCTTTGGGATAATATAGGGCTGCTACGTGTACATACGTAATATAATGTAAATTGGGATAAAATAGGGCTTCTACGTGTACATACATAATACAGTGTAAATTGGGATAATATAGGGCTTCTATGTGTAAATACGTAATACAATGAAAATTGGGATAATAAAGGGCTTTTACGTGTACATACGTAATACAATGTAAATTGGGATAATACATGGGTTTTACGTGTACATACGTAATACAATGTAAATTGGGATAATATAGAGCTGCTACGTGTAAATACGTAATACAATGTAAATTGGGATAATATAGGGCTTCTACGCGTAAATACGTAATACAATGTAAATTGGTATAATATAGGGCTGCTATTTGTAAATACGTAATATAATGTAAATTACGATAATATAGGGCTTCTACGTGTAAATACGTAATACAATGTAAATTGCGATAATATAGGGCTTCTACGTGTAAATACGTATTACAATGTAAATTGGGATAATAAAGGGCTTCCACGTGTTCATACGTAATACAATGTTAATTAGGATAATATAGGGCTTCTACGTGTTCATACGTAATACAATGTAAATTGCGATAATATAGGGCTTCTACGTGTAAATACGTATTACAATGTAAATTGGGATAATAAAGGGCTTCCACGTGTTCATACGTAATACAATGTTAATTAGGATAATATAGGGCTTCTACGTGTTCATACGTAATACAATGTAAATTGCGATAATATAGGGCTTCTACGTGTAAATACGTATTACAATGTAAATTGGGATAATAAAGGGCTTCCACGTGTTCATACGTAATACAATGTTAATTAGGATAATATAGGGCTTCTACGTGTAAATACGTATTACAATGTAAATTGGGATAATAAAGGGCTTCCACGTGTTCATACGTAATACAATGTTAATTAGGATAATATAGGGCTTCTACGTGTCCATACGTACAACAGTGTTAATTGGGATAATATAGAGTTGCTACATGTACATACGTAATATAATGAAAATTGCAATAATATATGGATTTTACATGTATATATATGTAATACAATGTAAATTGGAATAATATAGGGCTGCTACATGTACATTCGTAATACAATGTAAATACTACAGATACCAACGAGATGAAGCTTTGTGAAATGGACAGGTGGGTCTTTTGACCGAAGCAATATCATTTGAAAAAATTCTGATAGAGGGACGATATTCATGCGTAAATCAGACACTTGCAAGCAAGGTATGTATGATTAAGGTAATTTGCAATTGTCCAGCAAATAATTCTCATAGTCATCATAGATGTTTTCATTGTCATCGTTACTGTAATTATCATCATCCTTGTCGTCTCGCCATCATAAAAATATCGTTGTTGTCATCATCTTCATTATTATCGTCGCTGTCGTCGTCGTCATCATCATCATTTTAAAATATTTTCTTCCTCGGAATGGTTATCGTTTTTGCAGTTGTCGTCGTCGCAAGCAAAATGTTCTAAAAAGATGACAGAATGAAGAACATCTATACGTACCGGTAAATTATGTTATAACCACGTTTGCTATGGGGCCTTTCAGTAGTCTTTCATTATTGTTGCTAATCATGACAGACACATCCTCATATATTTCTTTTCTATAATTGGAGTTTTCTTCACAGCATTGCAAATGTGATTGTCTTTTCTGACAATTTGACGAAAAAGGAATAAAATAACAAATCCTGACAGCTGGAATCAAACTGTGTACAAAGAGAATGAGAAATATTGTGAATAATGTGTTTATGACAAGGATGAAAACCCCCAATATTACGTCAGAAAGCATCTGTTGAAACATAAAACATCAGGGAAGTAGAAATAATAAGCACTAGTTCATTGTCCATGGAGAGTGTGTCACTGGCATTATTAGTATTTTGTTATTACTAGGTTAAAGTGACATTGCTTCAAGATTTCATTTTGATATTATATTATTTTTGTTTCACTACTAATTATTTAAAACACCATTTTATTGAAAGAAGAATTTGTGGAAATGACATCATCCCTGTTTATAAACAAAAAAGATTGAATGGTGTCTATGTGATATGAGTTCCAAAGAATTCCCGTCATGCCAAGCGACGTTTGAATATATACTGCGGCCTCAAGAATTATACTGGCAACAGGAAAGAAAAGACACAAAACACAAAAAGCCGAAGATAAAAAAAAAAAAAAACAATGAAAAAAAAACACCCTGAGCATTTTGTGACCTAGAGCAATAAATTACAACTGCATTACCTTTTAGACGAGGAAACTATTCTTTGTTGACTTTATTGACGTGCCACCATTCCATACTCTGCGACATTAGGTCCACTGTTCAACCTTCTCATTGTCAAAACCCCGATGTCACAGATTGATTTGACGTTCTATTGTAGTAGGATACGATAAAATACAAATTTCAACCGTTCTCTTAAATCGCCGCAATTTTTTTTACTAATATATTTTCACAATAAAATCCAACTTTCATGTGAAATTATGAATGTGGTTGGGGGCGGGTAAAAACAGGTTTAATCTCCTATTGTTATCAAATACAAATCAAACACTCTTTGTCTCAATTCATTCGCAAATTAAGGCAATATTTAATGGTGTAGTACAAGAAACGCCCACACCCCGGTAATATTATAAAGAGTGTCTAAGAAATTCCCATATCCATATGAATTATACGATTTGTTCCAGCGCACCAAAAATTAGGGTTTCACTACGCCTGGTGACAGTACAAACCCTAAATTGGTCATTTATGCTCTGAGAGTTGCTTGCTCAAGGGGGCACTTGACGTTTTTGACATACGACATACAACATTTAAAGGTAAATAGATTTTTACATTTGACACGTTCCTCTTCAACATACACGTAGCTTTGGCATGTACGTGGCGTATTCTTTATTTTTTTTGGTGGAATGGAATATTTCAATCCGAAATTGGCGTTATAGCTGGTTGGTGTTACAACGAGGTGTAAAGGGCCCGACCTAACAGATGATTAAAAGTAAGTATAGATAAATAGGAAGGCAGTCAAATACTCCATATAAGTAATAATAAAATATACAATAAAAATAAAGTAAAGTAAATAATGAAGTAAAATTAGTTATATTCAATAATTATTACCTGCAAAATGTACAAACATTTTTCCTGTGTAATTCAATTCATTGTATTGAGATTTGGAGATGTTAATTAAAAGCTATTGCAAAAGCAATGTCGCTGGACCATTAATTTAAAAAAGTTACAATTTGTTGCGATTCTAGACTTCGTCATGAGCGAAGCAAGTTTCGTTCCTGTCATATTGGAAATCTCAGATTTTGGCTGTGAATTTGAAATATTGCAATTACATGTTCCAAATTTATTTGACAAGACTCCTCTCATCGCGGAATCTCAGGTTTTGCAGGTTATGTATAGAGATTTCAAAAGTCTTGTCAGCCTCATGAAGGAAAATGAAAATGTTAGAAACACACTAAATGCCGTTACTGTTTGTAAGACACATTAAATGACTGTTGGAGAACTTTAATACCTGTCAAAATGGCAAAATCTGGCTGATGTCGTTATGGGAGAATTCAATACACGATTTATTCCTTTGCAATCTGAAATGGATGTAGCAACTAGAAGATAATTAACACAGAAAATCTATGTCCAAATTTTAGGCTCATGAATGACGTTATGCCATTATGAGTTCAGGTATGACGCAATTATTACATATTTGTGAAATATTTTCTGGGTAATTTGTTGGCGATAAGCGATGTTGGCAGTATAACGAATGGCGTTTATAACGGTGCAGAGTTCATATATTTAAGTATGGTCATATACTTAATACTATTTACTGCATTTACGAATAAAGACTGCTACATCCAATTTACTGATAATTAACTATCTACCTGCGTTTACAGAAGAATTCGCAGTAGACCGAAATTGGGGTTACTACAACTGTTTCCCATTGCAGAATAATAAATTTTTAGAAGCGCTTTTATAAATGAAGTATGACAGGCTGCACGCGATTTATAGAAAAGCTGATGCATGTTATTAGATTATAGACACTTTATGTCACTCGTCATTTATTAATGCGCTTGCCAATTCACTTACTAGCAAAACTTGGCATACTGTCTAGGCTTAACATGAGTTTTGGAATGCCAAAACGCTTGCAATAAACCTGTTTGGTTTTGTTTTCTTTCAGGTTGATATTATTGAGAAAAGTTCATTAGTTAGTTTTATATGTATTCGTAATGCTTAGATAAGTTTAAAATTCATTTTAAACTCAAAAGTAAAGCCGTTGCATTTTCCGTATCTTGAATAGAAATCTGGAGTGCTAAATTCAAAACTGCTGTGCGTTTCCATTATATATATATGGCGCAAAAAGCGTTAATAATAATAATAATAATAATAATAATAATAATAATAATAATAATAATAATATTGTTATTATTATTATTATTATTATTATTATTATTATTATTATTATTATTATTATTATTAGAATTTTGTATATAAAAATCCAACTGTAGAAAAAATTTAGGTCTTTTATACAAAATGATGCTAGTAAAATTCTGATTAATTTAGGATTGTTTACTATAAAAGCCTTAAAGATTAGATAAACCGTTTTATCAACGACTCCTGCAACATAAGACTTTAGATCAATATCACAAAACTTGTTCGATGCAAATTTTAGGGTTACCCTTAAATTCGTTTGTGATTACTGTGTACTATATACTTGTATCTCACTCAGTTCGAAAAATACAATGATTACTTTCATGTATATTACTTCCAATAGATACGATGTTCTTTTTTACGCACTGTAACGTCTTTTTGTATCGCATGATGTATGGATGTGTATTATGGGCCACTGGCCTGTATTGCAAATAAACACTATTATTATTATCTATAGGTGAACATTACTTCATGGCCTGTATTACAAATAAACTATTATTATCTACAGGTGAACATTACATCATGGCCTGTATTACAAATAAACTATTATTATCTACAGGTGAACATTACATCATGGCCTGTATTACAAATAAACTATTATTATCTACAGGTGAACATTACATCATGGCCTGTATTACAAATAAACTATTATTATCTACAGGTGAACATTACTTCATGGCCTGTATTACAAATAAACTATTATTATCTACAGGTGAACATTACTTCATGGCCTGTATTACAAATAAACACTATTATTATTATCTATAGGTGAACATTACTTCATGGCCTGTATTACAAATGAACACTATTATTATCTATAGGTGAATATTACTTCATGGCACATTTTTTAAGCAATCTGTTGGAAGCAGAATGAGCAAAGTCTCGAGAGAGGAACGGACATGCGACAGAAATTGTCTGACAGACGGACATTCAGCGAAGGGAGTGACCTTCTCGCTTGCATAAACTGTACTTCCTTTCGTGTTGTTCCTTTTAATATCTTCTTCTGTTGATTCTTCTTCCTTTAAGCATGTTACAAATAAACTATTGCTTTGTCTATGCACGGCAACAAGTCTTCATCGAAAACGCAAAATCGGAAGATGAATAATGTTTGTGAGCTGCGTAATTGTTTCGTTACAACCCAAGCCTAAAAATGTATTTATATTTGTATTTTTAATCTTTAATATTGTTCGTGATTATTAGGCCATGGATTTATAAGTTTATACTAAATCAAAATCTATTGCTCTGGTCTAGCCTTTCGATCCATAAAAACATAGAAGCCATTAGAAAAGTCAATAAAACTATTATAGCAGACAAATTAATAGATCTGCATAGACACCCTCCAGGGGATTGTATATAGAAATTTTTATTTGATCGAATATTATCATCAAGGAATTATTCTCAAAACTCATCCCGGACTTATATTAATATTGGATTTCAACAAGGTAGCACTGTAATGGGTACAGTGATCATAAATCTTTGATCTTCATTGTTGAAAGGCAGAGAGAGAGAGAGAGAGAGAGAGAGAGAGAGAGAGAGAGAGAGAGAGAGAGAGAGAATTATGTGTATTAGCATAGATACATTAAAGATGGACCAGTGGACTGAAAATCAAAATTTATTAAACAAAGAAGACAGTGATATATATCTAGATACAATAGAATCTTTATGGGTCATGTATGTATGTATGTATGTATGTATGTATGTATGTATGTATGTATGTATGTTTGAATAAATGCATAAGTAGGTAGTCAGCAAAACAAGTTCATAACAAGTTATATCCGAAAGCGGTTATAAGACTAGCAAAAGGATGCACAATCAGCCAAAGTTTACAAAAAATGACAAAGTATGCGTTTTTAAGTTGAATTAAATGCTCTACTACAATCAGTTTTAGTGATCCATTATATTTGTTTTAAACAATGGATGCAAAGTGCATAAAAAATTTGAACTTCCATAATGAACACCTAATTTATGAATGCTGCTGACATCAGTAGCTACTGTACCAAGACTAATTTTTCATCACTGATTATATCCCATAAATGTTATTCCATGACTTATGTCTACTTTTATTGACACATTGCTTACCGGAATAAGAATAAGACCAAGATGGCGATGACGCCAAATAATCCATATCTACAACGATGTACACAAAAATAATGATAATAGTAATCATGTTTCATGTATCTACTTCTAAACCGATATGTAAATTTATTTGTTTTTAAATTATTAAACATATGAGAAATATATAATTTTTAGTGAATCAAAGACGTACATATTGAATGTCATGGCTATGCATTGTTTTCTTCAGTTCTTATTAGAATAATATATTTTTCTCAGATGCAGTGATATTTATTGTACTTATATATAACCTAAATATGAGCAGTTTGCATTTGGATTCGACTTATAAGCGAGTACAGCGGTTATAGTATCCGATTGCACTATGAATACAGGAAAATGCTAGAATTTGAAATGGTCAAAGTAATTACACACTATCAATGGTCGAACTATTTATACCGTCAATGGTCAAGCTATTTACACTATTAATGGTCGAACTATTTGGACTGTCAATGGTCGAACTATGTAGACTGTCAATGGTCGAACTATGTACACTGTCAATGGTCGGCCTGTTTACACTGACAATGGTCGAACTATTTACACTGTCAATGGTCGAACTATGTACACTGTCAATGGTCGAACTGTTTACATTGTCAATGGTCGAACTATTTACACTGTCAATGGTCGAACTGTGTACACTCTCAATGGTCGAACTGTGTACACTGTCAATGGTCGAGCTATGTACACTGTCAATGGTCGAAATATGTACACTGTCAATGGTCGACTATGTACACTGTCAATGGTCGAACTATTTACAATGTCAATGGTCGAACTATTTACATTGACAATGGTCGAACAATGTATACTATCAATGGTCGAACTGTTTACACTGACAATGATCGAACTATTTACACTGTCAATGGTCGAACTGTTTACACTGTCAATGGTCGAACTGTTTACACTTACAATGGTCGAACTATGTACACTGTCAATGGTCGAACTGTTTACACTGACAATGGTCGAACTATGTACACTGTCAATGGTCGAAATATTTACACTGTCAATGGTCGAACTTTATACACTGTCAATGGTCGAACTATGTACATTGTCAATGGTCGACTATGTACATTGTCAATGGTCGAATTATTTGCACTGTCAATGGTCGAACAATGTACACTGTCAATGGTCGAACTGTTTACACTGTCAATGGTCGAATTATTTACACTTCAATGGTCGAACAATGTACGCTGTCAATGTTCGAACTGTTTACACTGTCAATGGTCGAACTGTTTACACTGACAATGGTCGAACTATTTACACTGTCAATGGTCGAACTATTTACACTGTCAATGGTCGAACTATGTACACTGTCAATGGTCGACTATGTACACTGTCAATTTACACTGTCAATGGTCGAATTATTTACACTGACAATGGTCGAACAATATACGCTGTCAATGGTCGAACTGTTTACACTGTCAATGGTCAAACTGTTTACACTGTCAATGGTCAAATTATTTACACACTTCCCATTAAGAACTACATTCATGCGGACAAATGGTAGTACGGATATTCTATTTTAAGGGAACAAGTTTTTCTTTCGAAGTATGAGTGATTCTGATTTTGACCTTTAAATGTGAGGTGTGGGTTACTTTTCTATCTTATTCTTCTACTATTGATAGAAGTATTTAGCATCAGAAGTTACATATAAAATACATTAACAACTTCAGTGAAAATCGTGTTTATACGTTATCAAGCAAAACTAGCATTCCCGATTGACTTGATTGAAGATGCCCAAATTTAAATAATGTTACAATTTATTGTAGCACGTTATCTCTGATCCTTAAAATAACTGCCATTTCTAGCGATATTATCAACATCAGAACTACGAGTTCGTCCAAAGTCTTTTATTTTAACCTTTATGAGCTAAAATAACAAATTGAAATTTATCGATGCCTTCCGATCGTATAATGCATCCTAAATTCATTTTGATGTTGGGCTCTGTGATAATTATGTAATCGCGTCTCACCCATCTATAGCAGACAGCAGTCAGCATTTTGATAGTGGATATAATATACACAATTATTTTTCTGTACAGGAAAATAGACCGTTTGTAACAATATTGGCATAAGGCCTGATATCGCTCAAGTTC
>JAECUM010051481.1:0-47394 GCA_016617855.1 Megalonaias nervosa | reverse complement strand
ATCGTACTTGTCCCTGTACGAAGCTGCGGGGCAACTAGGAACCAACGCCAGTCACGGTATTTCGTACGAAGATTATGTCGGAGGTTACACTTTGTGGGCCTTTGATTTCACTCCAGACCAAGGCAGCGACGAGGGACATTTCCACCCTATAAAATCCGGTCAAGTGCGAGTGGAACTTCAGTTTGCAGAAGCTGTCACTGAGACGGTCAACGTCATCCTGTATGCTGAATTCGATAATACCATAGAAATAAACAGTTTGAGAGAAGTCATTGTAGACTATTAGTCACAATGGAAGACTCCTATCCCTCTTTAAACAGTGGAGAATCTTTGGACATGGAATGGGAGGATAGCGTGAAAACAGAACCCCAAGACCAAGTCAAAGAGGACGAGGTAGTCGTCAAGTCCAGATGGCCAGAACAAGAACAACATTTAGTGTCCTGTTTTGCTAAACACCTGGCGAATACAATTACGGAATTGTCCAAGAAGTATTTTTATGGATGTCAAAACGATCATCCCAGTCAAACTCAACACGATAAATGTATGATGATGAGTCAAGAAGAAAAATTGGACGAGTATCTGGACGACGCTTGGAGTCTCATCTCAGAAGAAGCAGTGTTGCATGAGTGGTATAAAGGCTTGCGTGATCTTTCCTGTCCTCCATTGACTACTCTAGAGATCTATCGCATCGAATCTCTCTTAGGCCAGAGTGCGGAGACAAGGCAAAGAAACGGCTACTTGACAGATCGTTTCAAACAAAAAGTCAGAATTGAATTGATGACTTATCATTACCTGTGAAGAAAAAACAACACAACAAAAAATGGATACCTGGGAACTTTATTACCTTTTGAACAATAGTTCGTATACTGCTTCTTGGAATCCTGTCGTGTGCGCTAAAGATGAACTACCTCATCGCAAACCTCAAGACCATCAAGCTTATGTCATCAATACGGACGAAAGTCATCTTCCAGGAACTCACTGGGTTGCCGTCTACTTCCCTCAAGAGAATTGTGTGGAATATTTTGATTCGTATGGATTACCCCTTTGGAAGACGATATCATTGACTTTATGAGAAGAAATGCCCAGACGACATGATACAATAATGTGAAATTACAAGGCACAGATTCCATGGTGTGTGGACAATATTGTGTATATTTTCTTCATCAACGCAGTCTTGGATATCCTTTAGAACATTTAGTGACTTATTATGATCGTCACTCTTCTAGAAACGATGAGAAAATAGATCGATGGTTTTGTGACCATTATAGTTATCTTTTGTCTTTAGCTAGGAAACGTAGTGTACATCAATGGCCTCATGACTTCCATCAATGGAAATCTCACATGATTTCACAACGTTGTCAACCTTGTCAAAAATAATTTATTTGATGTTACTTGTTACTGGAAAAAAAAATCTTGTGTTTTGAAAAAATGTGTCTGTCGTTTGTTTTCAAAAAAAAACACTTTGAATATATGCTCTTTGACTTCTCTCTATCCCTCACCATGACATTCGCTATCATAGTGTTCCGACACTAAAACCGAGTAGGGAAACTTTATTTATCACCGTTACCATCTCATCGTGTTACTTTCAACTGTTTGACCAGCGATACGAAACCTTTAACTACTTTCAAATGATGAAAGATGTAACCTTTTGTATGGCGCTAAATAGCCTCAAGTACTGGTGCGCCGTAAAAATTCAACTAACCAACCAACCGACACTAAAACCGAGTAGGGATGTTTTCTATCGCGTCCGTGTTTGAACAATATAAAGCGGGTGGGTCTCCAGTCTGACCATTCACTGTTGACTCGTCAACCTATGAAGATGCCTTCCAGACTAGCCCAGCTGAACGAAGCTTACGTCAGTTTACATCGTGTCAGGCTAAACCTGATACCGAAGCCTGAAGAAATAGAGAATGTCAGGATGTGATCCACAGCCCAAGACCTGATAGAAGAGATGTTTAGGGACGAAATTAAAAAAGAACAAGAAGAATGGACTGAGAAATACAGGCTTCAGAAGAAGCAGAGAGAAGAACAACAACAGCAGCAGCAGCAGCAAGAACCAGACAGAAGTTTTGTGGACTGTCGAGTAGACACCAAAGAATTCTCTTTCTCTTTTCGCAGAAGCAGACCGTATCCAATAGGAAAGCCTACTGCCAGACGGGGACGCAATCTTAGACAGTAAAAAAAGATTGCCATTACTTCCGTGAACAAAAAAAAAACAACAAAAAACAGCCCTTTTCAGGGGTACCCAATACTCTCGAAAAGACATACTTATTCAATTTGCCAAAATTTGCAATTAGAAAATAGAAGTGTGTCTATAAGCACTTCGTTTCTTTTGTCAGTAAAACAAAAGATTTGTGTGTTTGTATGTTTAAAAAAAATCACCTTTTGTTTTCTGTTTTGTCCAATCGTGTCTGTCTGTGTTTGTAAGTAAAAAGTAAAAACGTCAACGTGAGTGCTTCTTTTAAGTCCGCGCGTTACATGTGATGGTAAATTTGAGTGCTAGGGAATGTTTACCTTCACGTCCGTGCTTCAAGTATATAAATCGGTGCGATCGTCAGTCTGGCTACCCACGTTGACGTAGCAGCTGCAACAAATTGAGCAGAATAACAAAACTACTAGAACTCCAGTGCACCTGGAATATGCCAGGCGGTTGCTAGATGAGCTGACTATGGAGGCTTTAGCCGAAGAAGCCAGGCTTGAAAAGGAGGAGAAGAAAAAGAAAGAAGAGGAGATGAGAAGGATCCTACCTCATCTCATGCTAAGACCTCTGTGTGAGGTCAAGCCTGAGGTGAGGACGCCTCCACAGACAGTAGCAGCACCACAACAAAGACAGCCACAATCTCTGCCGCCAGTACCACCAGTACCAAGAGCCGCCGTCCCCCAGAGAGAAACCTGGGAGGAGGAATTGGAAAGACAGAGGCAAGAGTGGGAGCCTCGGCGTCAGCATCATCATCCCTGGGTGTGGAATAGAAGAAGAAGGGAACAAGTGTTCACTATCCCTCAAATTGAGGAGTGGGATAGTGAAGCCAATCAACCTCCCTCTGCGCTTCCAACCACACGCATCAATTGGGAGCACGACTGGAGCCGGCGATGCGTGTGTGGTGCCCGCCCTGGGAGATGTCATCATTAACCAGGTGCATTTGCAGTTCTAAAAAAAACAGCCCTTTTCAGGGCTAACCAGATCTCTAGAAAAGAGAAACTATTCAATTTGCCAATTCGTGTGAATGTAGTGTAGTGTGACTATAAACACTCACTCTTTACTGACGTCTCTGTGTGTGTGTGTGTGTGTGTGTGTGTGTGTGTTAGCATGCACGTTGGTTGGTGTATATAGTATATGGGTGTGTGTTTTTCTTCTCTTCCTTCGTTGTTGTGATAGTATAATGTGTTTTATGCTTGCTCGTTCGTTGGTGTGGATAGTATATCATATGTGTTTTTTCTTCTCATCCCGATTGTGTGGATAGTATATTTGTGTGTTTTATGCTTGCTCGTTCATTGGTGAGGATAGTATATTGTGTGTGTTTTATGCTTGCTCGTTCGTTGGTGTGGATAGTATATCATATGTTTTTTTCTCATCCCGATTGTGTGGATGGTATATTTGTGTGTTTTATGCTTGTTCGTTCCTTGGTGAGGATAGTATATTGTGTGTGTTTTATGCTTGCTCGTTCGTTGGTGTGGATAGTATATCATGTGTTTTTTCTTCTCATCCCGATTGTGTGGATAGTATATTTGTGTGTTTTATGCTTGCTCGCTCGTTGGTGTGGATAGTATATAATATGTGTTTTATGCTTGCTCGTTCGTTGGTGTGGATAGTATACCATATGTTTTTTTCTCATCCCGATTGTGTGGATGGTATATTTGTGTGTTTTATGCTTGCTCGTTCGTTGGTGTGGATAGTATATTGTGTGTGTTTTATGCTTGCTCGTTCCTTGGTGAGGATAATATATTGTGTGTGTTTTATGCTTGCTCGTTCCTTGGTGTGGATAGTATATTGTGTGTGTTTTATGCTTGCTCGTTCCTTGGTGTGGATAGTATATCATATGTTTTTTTCTCATCCCGATTGTGTGGATGGTATATTTGTGTGTTTTTTCTTCTCATCCCGATTGTGTGGATAGTATATTTGTGTGTTTTATGCTTGCTCGTTCGTTGGTGTGGATAGTATATAATATGCGAAGTGAGTGTAAGGGATGTTTTCGTTCACGCCCGTGCTTGACGTATATAACGTGGAACGCTCGTCAGTCTGGCTACCCACGTTGACTAGTCAACAACTTCAAAAGAAAAAATTAATTTGTTTAATGAATTAAGGCATAGTTATTTCTGGATGATGGATGCAGCCTACGTGGTGGAAAGGCTTGAAAAAGAATGGAGCTGTCCAGTCTCGAAAGACTTTGTGACCAGTCAAGTCAATAGCCTCAAGGTAGGCACTGATCTGGTGACCGAAATGATAGAAGAGGAAGTGAAAAAATTAAGAGGATTCATAAAGCCTAAGTATGTAAGAGTGGGGACATTGAAGGAAGCCCTTGATCTTGTCATCAAAGCGAGGAGCTTCTTGCAAGATACATTTAATTGCACAGAGTGGTCTTTTGTCAAGTGGGGTTTAGACCAGTTAAAGAAAGCCGAAGACAAGATGAAAAACGTGATGGAAGAAGAAGTGAAAAAGATTAAAGAGACTTGGACAAAAGAAAGAAAGGAGAAGGAAAACCAAAAAAAGAAAGAGAAGTTTGATAAACTAAATCAAAACTGGATGAAAATCCAACAAAAATTCAGATCTCTGGGACATCCTGACTGGATTCCAGACGAAGAAAAGACAAAAAAGAAAGGAATTTTTGCCAAAGTGAGAACATGGTGGAAGAAGTGGAAACAATAGAAGAAGAAGACAAAGGCCCTTTTCAGGGCCACTTCCAATGCCTCGAAAAGATCTTAATTTTCACTTTGCCTCAGCAAAAAAAATTTAAAAACCCTTACTCTTCTAAAAACACGAACGCTCTTGATTCGTGTTTGTCTATAGCCCTCCCTCAGGTAGCCTGACGTCACAGTACTCCTCTTTTTGCTACACTGTTACCAGTGTGACGTCATGCCACCTGTTCCATTCCTCTTATCGCTATGCAGACCCAGGGTATACTAGTCACGATACAAAATTTCCATTGACGCTATACAGTCCCAAGGTGTGCTAGTCACTCTACACAATTTCCATTGAGGCTATACAGTCCCAGGGTGTGCTTGGGGCTATACGGTCCCGGGGTGGGTGGGTGTCTGTAATGCTAATTCCCATTGAGGCTACGGTATCCCCTATTACTACTTACACAATGTATGGAGGGACTGACACAGACAGATAATTACAAACAATAACCTATGTTCACAATAGAACATTCACACCATGCAATACACGTTTTTTTCCATAATCTAACACACACACACACACACACACACACACATAAAAAGAAACTGATGATGGAATGAATTGGATAGGTAATAATCACTACCACGGGTTCTTAAAGACAAACCCACACAAGTGTAACAACATCGTGTGTAAAGATTGTGTATTAAGAGGTAGAGTTATGATGACAAATATGAACACACACAGGTTCTTAATGTAGTAAAAGAATGAGGTTTTTAGCTCAGAGACTTCCTCTCCTCCAAGACAAGTATAAATTCCCCATCTTAGAGACCCCCCACCCACCACATATCCCTTATCCAAGTGACATACTATAGACCAGACGACGGCTAATAATTTATCGATCAGGTAAATGGATCATATTACAGTGACTTGGTTTTATTTTCCCAACTGTTCTAGAGAGTACGTAATGGAAATTCCAAAGATTACGTAATGAAAATCCCAAAGAACATTCTAGAACGTACGTAATGGAAATTCCAGCATAACGCTATAAAGGCAGGCAAAATTATTGTGTTCATTCAGCAAGTGGATCTGTACCTGAGCAGGTAAGTACTTTTTTATTTTTTAAAAATTGTCATTACCTATTACTAAAAATATTATTAAATAAACTGTAGTGTGTGGATCTAAAATAAATCTGCCGGATGTTGTTGTGAAACACTGTCTCAGTGTACATAGCTGGAAATCAATAACTGGAATTTACGCAAGATTATGTATACTACTGTTACATCTATATTTTATAACAATTATTTTCGTACTTGCTAACTCTCATTGGCTGAATATGTTAACATACTGTCAATAATACGGAACTCTCGTATTAAATCGTCTAGATCATATTTTACACGTCGCAAATAAGATCGTATCTGATCAAGTAATTTTTTGTAAGTGATACTAGCTGTTTTACAAGCATTTTTTTTTAGTCTCTAGTCGAGGCTCAATTTTTTTTTACACGCCGTTGAAAGAGAAACACCAACACCAGATATTATTAATAAAAACGGGTTTAATGATGCTCCACTTGAAATTATACCAGAGCTTGTCATCAGCAATGGTAAATAGGATATTACTCGAAGTATTCTACTGTAATACTTCTAACATTGTTTTACACACCAGAGGTTTTAATGATAATAACTAATATTGCATTAGAGCGTCAACATCTTGTTTAGGAATTTCTTCTGAAATATGATTGAAATCGATGATCTGTTTTTTCATTATACAATATTTGTTTACAGTTTTATACAATATTAAAAACTCTAGCACCAAAAATCGAATCAAGAAACTCACGAAACTTATTATTGTTGGGATCAACTATAAAATCTCTGTACTTGTTACAAACATCAGACGAAGTATCCTTATATCGTTCATCTGTTAGTACCTCATTTTTCTTTAACCAAATGTAGGAATCAATCGTGTTTTCTACTTCACGTTCATAAAACTCTCTTTCATTTACCAAATTACCGTATTCTCTTTGTTTCATCAATAAATCCAAGTACCAAGCTTATTTGATTCAAAGTAAAATTTTGGAGAATAAGATATTGTCTGATAATTGCATATGCGACTAAGAAATTTATCAGCATTAATTTTTGGAGTGATTTTCGTCCAAGTAAGGTAATTTGAGTAAAAGTATTTACTTTAAGCCATAAATTTTCGTATTGTTTTGTGAATATTTTCTTGACTTCATTGTAATAATTTCTCAATGATAATTGTCTACAGCGTTGGAGTGATGGAAGTGGAACATCATGTTCTTCATCTATGTCGTAATAAGAACCAATCCCTATACCAAATGTTTGACTTCTCAAAAAACTTTTCTCGCCCATTATCGCTAACATTACTAATTTCATTGTCAAAATCTTTGATTATCACTAGAGAATTGTTAACAGTAATCGGATAAAATTCTGTGGGTTTTTTACGAACCATTGGTAGTAGTGCGTTCGAGTATGCTTTTATAATTAACTCCGTATCCGGCGTCATTCTAACAACTTCAAAGTTTCCTTGTCGTGGTAGTACATGCCGAGATGTTTAAAAAATTTTCGTTTTGAAAACTATTGTATGACTGCTTGTTCCTTTTTATTCCTATTATCTTAGATTCCGCTAGTTCATCGAGGTCATCATGGATATTGTTTACTCGTTCTTTTAAATCTACTCTTTCACCATAAGCTCGTTTTATTACTAAGTTCGATTTATAATCAAATCTAAATTTTCAAAATTAAGCTCGAGCAATATTTTTTCTAGCAGGATTCCAATTTGTTTATTTTCTTCTATACAATCATCAGGATGACAGTAACTGCTTATAATATCAAAGTCTCTTATTGCTTTAAGTAGTTGTGGTCCTCGCATATGCATAACGAGAATAAAATATTTTTCTTCTTCTGACAATACAGAATTTATCATTGGAATTGAAAAATTTTTCCTAGTATTTATCGCACGTGCTGATAACGATTTGTCCCCAACATCTATTTTGGGGTTAAAAATATCATCATAAAATTCTCTCGCAATGAATGTGAGTATTTGTGACATTTATTTTACAACGTTATATTAAATCTGATCATCAAATGTGTATATTTGAAATGCTGTCAGTCCTGGAAACGGATGTTCAGCAGCAATAACATAAAGTCGGAAATACAAGTACTTGATGAACAGTATTTGCAGTTGGAATCGTAAAATATTGTGTTGTTGAAATATAAGTGTATGTTGTACTATATAATATAACCCAGTCGATATCATTGTTTGATCCTTCCAATTGCCAATTATAAATTCGACCAACACTGGTGTTTAATCGACCTCGCAAATGAAATTGCCAGATAGCAATTGCAATGGGACATTGAATTTTAATCCAAAAGTTTTCAACTTCTCCGTTAGTAGTCCATTCTTCTCTATCAGAGAAAGCGTAATGAGGATAATTTTTAGGATAATATGATGATGCACTTACCTCAAACCCAACTCGGTTATCAGTTGCCTTAGAAAGTGTTGGAATATACCCAACATTGTTTTTGGTTCGTTTTATACCACCACCAGATACACTGTCAACGTACGCTTTATTCGTTAGATCATTATGGTTAACTGGAACATATGTTGTTGTTATTTGTTTTGTCTCTCATATTTATGTTACCTGATACTGGTCCACCGGATTGTTTAAAATACAGGGTGAGTACTTCTTTTAACTGAGCGTAACTAATAGCATCAGTCTCATTAGTTTGTGTTAGTGAAATTGTCGGTAATCCAGTTATTTTTTAAGTTATTGCTCATCACAAGGTTACCTGTCATTGTGTCGCCAGCCTTGTTAAGTTTATTATCGTCGACGGATTTTAGTTGCGCAAAACTTGCAGCTTGTGTGCTATTAACATTTGCTGGTGGATACTCGGTTTCCAACCCAATAATTTTTTTTGCTTGACATATTAATGTTACCTGTAACAATTCCACCAGTTTTATCAAGCTTGTTATTATCAACATACTTCAACTGTAAATAACTTACCGCTTGGGTTTGATCTAAGTTTCTTGGCGGATATGCGGTTTCCAAACCTACAACCTTATTTCCTGACATATCCAAGTTACCGCTTAAAATTCCTCCTGTCAATGATAGTTTATTATTGTCGACGGATTTTAGTTGTACATAACTAACAGCTTGTGTATCAACAACTTTTATTGACGGATAATTTGTTTCTAAACCTAGAACTCGTTGATTTGACATAAATAAGTTTCCTGTCATTGTGTCGCCAGTTTTTTTTTTATACTAGCGATGACGTATCGGTTATTGGTTTGTCAGCGGAAACAGATCCTGTAAGTGCTGTTCCAAACTTTCTATAATAGGTCATATTATGTAAATTATATAACATAAAATTGTATAACAACAATGGCGAAGTCAGCGATATTAAATTTTGACACCGAACGATTAATCAAACATAAACGTAATAACGAACTTCCAGATTGTCATTATCTTATTGTTGGTCGTACAGGCTCTGGTAAAACAAATCTTTTGTTAAATCTCTTACTCAACGATAACTTTAATTACGATAAGGTATATATTTACACAATTAATCCGCAACAAGACAAATACGAGTTATTGCGCGAATACAACGATAAACTTCGTGATGAACTTGACGCTGGCGATGATATATTTTTAATAAGACAACCGGAAGAATTCCTGTTAACGAACTTGATTCATCCAAGCATAAAATGGTTTTATTTGACGACATTCCGCTAAACAACGCGGAGATGAATAAGATTAAGTCGTATTTTTCATTATCCCGTAACAAAAACAATATAATTCGATTTATCTCGCGCAAGGGTTTATAACGTTGACAAATTTATTAGGCAAAATACGGGTGTTTTATACTGTTTCCCGGGTTAGATAATGTTGATGTGAGAAATATCGCAAACGAGCAATGTGATGACGTAACAAAAGATCAATTTATTGAATTATATCAGCAAGCAACTAGAGACAAATACAATTTCTTTTTGTTTGATAAACCAGCACGTGATCCAGCTAAAATGTTTCGTTGTTGTATCGACACATTTCTGTAGATAAATTTTATATCGCGTATAAAAAATAAGTAATGTACGAACATCAACAAAAATTGCTTTACTACAGAAATTTAGTGATACTCGAGCTGCTTTTAAGAAAAAGGTAACAGAGGCACGTCAAGGACAACGTGCTGCAGAAGAAACCGCTGAATTTTTTAAACCTGTTACCGAAGCAGTGCTTGGCAAACAACCAGAAATATCAACATTATCTCCAGAAGAACTAAAAAATTACAAGAAAAAGGTTGGTTAGATTTACTCGGAGAAAGATCAAAAGAGAAAACTGATCAAAAGAGAAAACTAATAAAATTGCAGAGGAACGTGTTAGACATATTGTTGATCCTGTTGCGCGACAGGCTGAATTTGACATTAACAAATAACCCTCTTGCGCTCCAACAAGCTATTGCTGATGTTGAATGGCGTTCAAATATTCAGTTTAGAATTAAGAGGTGCCACCTCTTATTTCAGTCGAGAAACACGTAATTTCATTCTTTTTCGGGAATGCTCCAAATGTAGTAATGTCATACAGTCGAAAAATCCAGTTCGTGATTAATAACATCAACATTACGTGGCGGAAAAATTAATTTGAGATGGAATGAAACAAGCCACGCCCACTTCTTTTTAGCGGATCTGACAAGAAAAAGCGTGAATTAGATAAAATTAAGACTCGGGTGAATGTTTGTGATTAGCTGGGGCGCTGTAATACTTTCAAAGGCGAACTTGGACTGAAAGCAAACCCAGCTGTTGAGGATTTCCGTATTAATTGGTAAGCACACGACACGGACTTGCAAAAACTAATGTAATTCAATTAAATCTTGGAGGAAAGGAATACTCGTAAATGCGAGGTCGAGTACTGCATCGTTTCAAATGCAAAATGAAAATAGTGTACTGGGTAAGAATCACCGACCAAATCCAACATAATTATATGCTCATTTCGCTTTCTCCGTTCACTTTACATTGTCAGAAACGTGCAATATTTTACGATACTACACAGGTACTACTTTGTTAACAAACCATGTACACTCATGTCGAAGACGCTTGTAGGTGATTAGGTTTGTGAATAAAATAAGCAAACTATTTTGTCCATTGAAAAAGGATACAGTTACGATGTGGACGGGTACAGTGAGTCACAAACGAAACTTTGAAACAAGCAAACGAATGAACGTGATATTCACAATGTCAACATCAAGCGGGAGAGACGCAGTAACTGAAAATGTCATTCCGATCATTTAAACAGTTATTAAGGAGAAATATTCGTAACTTTTCGCAAATAAAATGGTTCGGAATATGACCAGTGTTTTCTAAGGTCCATAAAAATAGCATAGAAAAGCATGGTGAGGCCAAGGGCTGTCGTATATCTGTCAGAAACAGACCATTCAGTAAAAAGACTAAGCTTGAGGGGAAAAAATGCAACTGAAGGTTTTGGTAGGCAACTAAAAGTATCAGAGTCAATAAGCCAATACTACGAGAAGGTATTTTTTTCCAACGGACTGTTACACAACATCTGCTTTGCAATTTTCCCGATTAACTTTTTTGATACAATATTAGGCTAGCGATAGAAGATGTACACTGTATGATACAAATCATAGCTAGTGTCCTTCCAACAGCGAGTATGCAAGTGACAAGACATGAACATATGTCTTCTTTAGCTGGTAATAAGAATTGCAATAAATACGATTGCATTTATGCATCTTGAATTTGCTCAAAATGTACTTTCTTGGTCCTGCAAATCCGAATGATATGACCCTTGTCATGGAAAACCTGATAAACACCGAAATGGTACTGTAATTTCGACTACATTACCAAATGATATCACAGTCTTCTTACTGCACTGAATTGGCCCAATAAATCCAGTCCATTATAAGCAGAAAATCAGAACTGAGTTCGATCAACAAAAATAACCCCAAAGTCCATCTATTGCAGGCCAACTGGAAAAGTTTTTTCAAAGCGCATTCATTCAAGATATGACGCTAAATTTCAATTTTACGTAGACCAAAACGATTTTAAAAAAAAAAAAAAAAAATTAAATCGAGCGTGCGACGAAGTTCAAAGGTCGCTGGGCAGTACCTTGGGCGCATTAATATTGTTACTGTGTATTGATGAATCTATGGTTGTGTATTTATTTTGAAATAAAACAATTTCAATTACTTCGTTTTTGGCATTGTATTCCTTTATTATTAAGCCTTCGGTAGAAAAAGGAATTGAATATATAATACAATGGTTACTGCATTTATATGGGAAAATATGAACTCGTTTCTTTTCGAACCAATACTGCACTCCCAAGGTCGTGCAGCATTACTACGAAATTCTTGTTCATATCTTCCTATACTAATGCAGTAACATATAATAACGTCGTGCTGGCTTCTTACGTCTACGACGGTGACGTCATCAGTATTGTGTTCGATCTTTCGACTTAAATCGGTTGATCCACGGATAGTATTCCGAGGATTTGGCGTTACTGATCTTTTGCATATTGTAGTGGCATTTGGACTTTAAAACTAATTAAAGGAAGAGCAGGTCCCCGGTAGCAGAAGTAACTAAGGAGTATCTAATCAGTATTGGTGTCGTACCTGATAAATCTCTGCAATCTAAGATATGTGAGAAAGATTTCTGAACCTGGCCATAAATGATAGCTAAAGCCTGTCTAAGTGCCTAAAGCCTGGTTCCTCTGTAGACAAGAAACCACTTACCACCCCCAGGGGATACTACAGATCTCTTGCCTATACTGTAAAATGTACTCAGGACTTTTTTGCTGTTAATTTCACGAGACTTTTACTGCAAGTTACGCATAAGACCAGAACCTTTCTGGATGACCTGGGCTGCTTCATTCGTACACTTAGTGGCACATTTACGCTTTTTGTTCATTCGTATATGTACTACATGACGAGTCTCCAACTCCAATCTTAGCACAGGACCATCTACATCCTGTTCTTATTCTGACAAGTTTGCTTCTTTGGGTGCTTAAGTAGCAACATTTTATTTATGTTGTTTGTTTTAAGCCTATCACGTAGCGTTTTTGATCTGCTTTATGATAAGCTCCAGGTACTAAGGTGATAGTCCATTATATCTGCGGATTATGTTTTCGGAAGTAAGACTATCCATCAAACATTGGTTTTTAATATCGACAATTATACAACAGACCTAATTCAGCCAGTTTCCCACAATGCAGTTGAAGGTGCATATGCAAATTGTTTCTGTCTGCCTGTGCACAATGTATAAATGAGTGCTGATTTATTTTCTCAGCTATCAATGCATGTGTCTGTAGAACAGTACTGTATTTGTTTTGCGGTATTTAGGTGTAGATGAATTAATTTATCGCTATGATTGCGATGTTTTGAAAACTACATGTCTGTTTATAATGTATGTAAAAAGCACCACACCCACACCCATCATCCCTGTTGCGTTTACCTCCCATGCTTACTGATTTTTTTGAGAATGCTCCAGAAATACGTGGCACATAGCGTTTGTGTACAGCGAGCGACTGAAAATGAGAGAACATACCATGTAAATAATAAGGTAGCTGGCATTTTAATCAAAGGTCAGTCATTAGCTTAAATGAATCAGATTGTAGAATGTGACACAGTTACTCTCAGTCAACGGCTAACTTGTTTGGATTGGTTTGTTGATAAGGGCATGCATTTCTTTCTGTTATTATTCTTCTTTCTACACTGTTTTGAATGTATCATTCAATTGCCTGCTCAATTTTGTGTATAGTTCTTGCTTTAGGGTGCTAGTGGAAACACAGTAAATGGTCCTGCCATGCATACACGTGTTAATGGAAACACAGTGAATAGTTTCTATCATGCATACACATGTTTTAATGGAAACGCTGGAAATGGTCCTACCATGCATACACATGTGTTAATGGAAACACAGGGAATGGTCCTACCATGCATACACATGTGTTAATGGAAACACAGGGAATGTTCCTACCATACATACATATAAATATGCAGCCATCCTCCTCTTTCAGGATGTAAAACAGGCTTCTGGATCTTCCCCGATGAAGCTGCTCCTCAAAAGACGTTCTTTATATCGGTCTTATGGAGTTGTCAGTTAAACTTTCGTTTGGTCATTTTAAAGTAACACAATTATAGCATTTTATAATCTCAATTTAAGATAGTGACGTTTTAAATATCCCATTAGTATAGCAGTGTTTCAGCAGAAAGAATCATAGGATTCTGGGCCACCTCACAAAAATGAGTATTAAGGAAAGTGTTTCCTCTATGATGATGTAATTTGTGCTGCTTTCTGCAGAAGTGATGAAAGTGATCATGCAGTATATGGTATGAGGAGGTGGGGTGGAGGTGGACTTCACACACTAGTAAGGAATGTCGTCCAGCAACGATATTATTTTGGTGTTATTTTTAATATTGTTGTACGGAAATTGGTCAGGCAATATTCTTATGTAGGGATAAGAGGTGGGTTTGCTTTTCTTGCAGTAGGAAGGAAGGTGCATCAGCGATGAGTAGCGGGCTGAAGGTAGAGAAATGATAAGTCAATCATTTTTGTTTTATTTATTGGATTGCCCATGCAACACGTAATATTTTTACAGTTAAAAGGTCAGTGGTAGTCCAGAAGTACATTAGCCACCTACAAAATTAGTGTAGCATTTCAGACAACACAGTCGTGTTCTTTGGAATAGATCTATTCAGTTACCTGCTGTGTAATAATTTAACGAGATTTATATCTTTGATAAGGGAATGAAAACAATATACATTTCCTTGGACAAAACAAATGTGCCTAACTTGTTGGGTGCATCTTCACATGCAAACTGTTATGCCCGTGGTGTCACGCCTATTGACTCAGTAAATGGTTACTGACTGTTGTTCTTGTTTTGTGTTTAACGCCATTTCTCAGCACAAGATAGGCTATATATGGCGGCGAGTATACTTGCCATAAGAATCTGAGAAACTCCCGGTAAGAAGCTACTGGCAGCTTTCTCACCTATTGACAATGGCCGAGCCAAAGTCTCGAACCGGGCGGATAAGGGTGAGATGTTCGTGATCAGTATGGGCGAGCGTGTTAGACACCTCAGCTAGGCCATCCAGGGCACTAAAAGGCTACTGGTTGGAGAAAACTTGTATTCAGTATGGTCATCAGAAAGCTAACGATAATTTGTATAGTGTTCGTTGTAACTTAACTACTGATAGTGAATCAAAGATGATAACGTTTTGCTTTTGGTATATTTCAGGGCAGAATATAAAATTCACAAAAGTAGTATACTGGGGCATTTATATAAACATACTGTATATGGAGATGTTGAGTTTGTACATCTGCACGAGATTAATAATGCCATCGAGAAGTTAAAATCTGATCGTTCACCGGGAGTCGATTCCCTGCAAGGGTAGTACCTTAAATGTTAGTGAAAGGTTGCACGAACTATTTATGCTGACTTGCCAATTCTTACGATTTTTCCACAAGTCTTATGGTAATAACAATTAAAATAACGGATTTGTTTAATAAAAGCACAAATTACGTAAATACGTTTGCGGTAAAATCCAGATACTATCTTCTTTAGATCTGGATTTCATCTTGAAGTCGGTGGATTTTGTCAGGGAACCTGATGAACTTTTACAGGAGTCCCCCAGATGCTTTAAAGTGCACGAAGTATGTAATGCAAAACACCTGCGTTATCAAACTGATACCTCTAGCATTTGCGTCCAACATGCGATACATCTTCAAGAGGAAACGGACAATAAGCCTCGTTCAAAAGTTTTAATGTACACAAAAATAAAGGAGAATATATTGATTCTTGGGGGACAAGCAGGAAGGGCAACAAATACATTTAGTCGACATCATGCGCTTGATTATGTCTCGCGCGAGAAATATGATTGCCGTCGCCATGGCCAATGTGTCTTTTTTTTTTTAAGGATTACGTCAAGTTGAGAGATAGCAAGAAGCCATAGCGCTCCATTGGGTTTGAAACTGCAGTTTGTGAAACTACTGCAGATAATTCAAGTCCTAGTAACTTCACAAACATTTTAGTTGAATATGATGCTTACCGTTGCTGCATCAGTCTAGAATCCTAATTCTGCTCTTTTAAATGCATGTTTTCCAGCTAAATAGCTATTTTATTACACCGTAATACACCGAAACAATCTACTGCCTTACTGGGGTTTTGTTAGGATTGGCAGGTCTGCTTACGTTTTCTTTTAATAGCATGTTGGTACATCGCCTTATTATTGTTCACCAAACTAGGGAACTCGAACATGAATAATAAAGACCAAGACCGATGATGCATCTGACCAAAAAAAAAACAAAAAAAAAAAAAACCCACCACCACCAAATGCCGATTTCTTAACCTGGCTAAAGTGATATCGAAAACTTTTGAACTAATTGTGCGTCAACGAGAAATAGAACTCCAAACCAATCAGTTTGGCTTTAAGAAACATCCCTAGACTGAAGCGTCTCTGCCCTAAAGAAATTAGTCATTAATCACTATGTTAATTACGGAAGTCTAGATCACCGGACCCTATTCAAAAAGGTAACTGATAGAATCGCTCCGTTTTATGTTGTTAGTTTGTTTTTAATTGCTACGACAAAAAAAAATATTTTTAGAAATTGGGACCAAATAACTACTGTCTTTCAGAAAGAAATGGTATGCGGCAAGAATGTATTCTATCCCCATGTCTGTTTTAATGTCTATATTCATGGTCGCAATTATGATCTGAATAGGTCTTCTACTGAATGGAAACTTTGCGCCTTATTTTGCAAACTTCAATTTTTCTGCCATGTCTGTACTTAGCCCATATATTGGCGGAATACGAATGCTATACACATGATATAAGTACAACATGAAAAAATGTTCAGCAAAAATGCTTACGTTCTGCAAATCAATGAAACACTGCAGTCTAGTATGAAAAATATTTCTCATTTCACCAGCATATTTCCAAATTTGGTGAAAAAGGAACAATTGTATGAAATGAGGACCGATTTCTTTAAATTCCAGGTAACCTGGTTTCTTCTAAATAATAAAGAGAATGTGGTTTTTTTTTTTTTACACAACTGTCTCTTTGACAAGTTAACATCTGTAACTGATCCTCCAATTTGCCTTAATTATTAAGGTAAAGTTTCTTTGTTAATATTAAAAGATTTTCTTTTTCTCATTTTCATTTTAAAAAAAAACAACAAAAAAACATTGTGTTGAGTGGCTTGTCCTCGTGCAGTTAACGTCAAAAATACTTGTGCCTCACGTGGAAATCAAAGTCCACAAGAATGTGCTTCAATGACAGGGCACACTACGTTCGACGTTCACCATTCAAGAACTATGTACGAGATAGCAATACTCGTCTGACACGCGAGTCGCACAACGCCACCTCGTCCCTCCGTATTGTTCTCTACGAGGTTTTCCACTCTCCTCTAGTAGGCTTCATGTTCTTGAGCTTGTTTGCAGGTTTAATTCCACATATTTTACCAAGTATGATGAACTTTCTAATTTAAACAATATTTTAAGTCAGAATATGGAAGCCTACATTCAGAAAAAGGTGAATTTTTAAAAACAAATTCTTAATTTGGCCATCATGGTAGGAACTGATTACAATTTTCTTTTTTAAAAAGTTTCCACCCATTAATACTTTGTAACATAAATGGCCATACCATGAACTAAACCTTAACACCCATGAACATATAATTTGACATTCAATAACTACAACTTTGCCTTCATCTACGCTGTACCACGTTACCTTTTCTGTAGAAGCATATTCATCAACAAATCAACCATCTAATGGAACAGGTTATATCAAGCGAAATCTTTCGTATGATTTCATAAATACTTGTACACGATATACATGTAAAAATAAATATTAAAAATATACACAACAAACCTCTCTTAATACGTACAAAGATTTAGAAGACGCAAATTTTATATGAATCATAATGAAAATGAATTTCAGTCGTTTAAATACAACATATCGTTTACTAGAAAGTATTTTCCAATTCAGGGGGTAAAAAAGGAGGAAAATCAAACAGAAAAGGTCACTGGATTAGAAAACTAAAGACTATATACCATTTCTGACTGAATTTCCAGGACGAAATCAATAAATTAATCTTTTTGTAAATACCACTAAACAATACTGGCAGTGAAATTGGTTAGAGACAATCACATGAAAATTCATCAAATCCTACAGCAGAATCTGTTAACAGCCTATTTTGTAGAACTATGAGTTGAGACAACATTCTTATTAGTAACTGGGCAAAGAGCTGGATTCTCCTTGTACCAATGCATGTTAGGTTCCACTTAGTTCAGACTAGTATACATGTAGCAGTGCTTCACGATACCTCACCACAACAATGCAATTTATTCATATATGTAGTTGTTCTGGAGTTTAACGCCATTTTGCAGCTTGTGATAAATATACATGGTGGAGAGTGTAACTGGTAGATGAAAAAACAAAAAAACGGAAGGACCACAGATCCTGGGAAAGCTACTGGCAAGCTTTCGCACATACCCACGCTGGCCGAGCCAGAGACTTATGCATGTTGTGGAGTTTCACAGCAACTCAGCAAATAATCTCTAAATGGTGGTAACTTAGTGAAATTGTACCAATTTTAAATGACAGTTCGTCAAGGTAACACTTCAAAATAGATGTAAACGTGATACGAAATGAAAGATAACAGTTTGTTATAATTTTGTAAAATGTATATTGAAAACTTAGTTAACACTTTAAAATTCCGTAAATCATTATTAAAATTTCATGCATTAACCACATTCTCAGAAAATCCAACTGCAGTTGATGTCAATATGTCTCTCGCTGGGTGCAAGTCCACACGAGATCGTTCGACTCTGAGTGGACACTGATATGGTAAGCAATTTGGTCGAGGTTCACCCTTCACAATACTGCCCCATCTCTATTTGTTTTGTCCACCGGATGTCTATTTTGCAGTACGGCTTTGGCTGCTTTATCAGCCATTTCATTACCTTTCAAACTAATTTAACTCGACAGTCAACACTACTGCATGCTTTTCTCCCACTCTACACAACATTGTCTTTCTGAAATATTTGAAATATTAACGGATTGTCAGGTGCACGAAACTGCAGGGCTTTCAAAGTGGAAAAGGGAATTCAAATGACAACTTGAGTTTTGTTTTTAGTCAAAGGTCAACATAGTTTAACGCTTATAGAATAACTGCAATATCTGCCATATTCTATGAAAATCAGAACGGAATTCTATACAACACAAGGCCGGTGGAGCAATGTAATCAAGAGATCGGGAGATACAGATGTATTTATTCACATTAATAAGGACACGACTGTTCTCAAGGTTTTCAAATGAATAATGTTCTGTAATCAGAATTCAGCGTTCTTTCAACAGTACCTAATGCAAATAGAACCGGTTAATCAAGTTAACCGAAGTCAGCACTCGGATACATGTATTTTCCGTTGTCAGTAGGTGATCCAAGTGGTGCCCGACTGTATGTACTGGCAAAATAGCAATCCTGTCATTCAGATGCTAGGCCACCCAGCAGGTACAAAATCGGCCCTAGTGCAAACTTAATTTATTCGACATAAGAGTTTGGATTTCAGCTTATAAAACAACAAAATTACAACATCACAACTTGGTCAGTCATCACGTGGTAAGACTTTTGACAGCAACAGGAACCATTATATTTCTTCTCAGAGAATATGGTCACTTGGCAAACAAAGCTTGACACAGCATAGAAGTTCGACTACCCCAATTGTCCCATCTTCAGTAACTTCGCAGATTATTTAAATGCTTTTGAGAATCTGCAACCGAATTACATATGTACACGGGCGATTTCATCGACAATCAGCTTCTGAAACAGACTAGTTGATGCATCCGATACTTTGATTAATCTCTGACAATCACGACGCAGCATTTAAAGTGTAAAACAACTTGGATAAAATACTCGATTTACTCTTAAATTCAATTTTCACTGCTAATGAAATTACATTGGTACTGTTCTGATGTACTGGTAAATGAAATTAGGATTTCGTGATCAATCATGAAGGTAAGATGCAAGCTAAGCCGTCATTTTGTAGCAAAATTTAATGGAAAGATACGTGACTCGGTTATTATGTGCATAAAAATTGTCTTTCTTCTACAAGAAAACATTTAAATATTTACAGTTGTAGTAATCGTAGGGTTTTTAACGTATGCACAAGTGTCTATATGCTGCCGATAAAAGCAAGGTTCTGCAAATGCAAATCAAGACGTAGAACACCCAATCTTGGAAGATAACGCTTTCCAAATAAAAATGAACCACAATTTAGAAGAAAAAAAAAACAAACCACAACCTACTGTGTTCAAAACAGATACACGAGGTCTCGAATGAACCATACAGATAAACGATACAATCCTCAAAAGTGACGGCCAAAAATTTTCATGTAATCCTCATACTTGCAAAATGTCCAATATTTTCTCAGGTGGTACATTATCATGAAGGTTTCTTCAGAGTTCATTTCAAAATACTTCCAATGGAATCAACAAAAATGAATTCTACTGTTAGCTGGTACAGAAAAAGCACAGTCATGTTGATGTTAACTTTACATATGTGTATCGAGTACGCGATCGGCACAATACTGCCTCATTTGTGCGGAATGTACTGCACATTAAGAACGTACAGATGAATATATTCGAAATCGGCCATACCAGTTCTCGTTTACCGTGAAAGGCGTCTTGGAAACGGGAGGGGCACAGATTCATGGGTGACGGAAAACTAAATTGATTTGGGTATGAAATTCTATAAACGCCAATTTCCTAATATTTTTGTTACCTCAAGGTAAACGAGCCAGCGTGTTCCAGAGCGAACTGCTTTCGCTTAATGACGATTTGTCGGTATGAGAAAATTGCAAGTAGATTCGTGAACTATGAAAATATTAGGATAGAATTTTTGAGCAAAAATAATAACATTGAAATTTTCTCTAAATTGTATTAAAACTAATTTTTCATTGGATTACTTTTTCATTAAAATTATATTGGAAATAATTTTCACTAAAATATATGGAGATTAACTTTATTTACTAGAACTATATTCTATTTTGATAAAGATTGCTCCCTTTACAAACAAGTACAAATCTTCTCCCTTGTATTATACATGTGTATGCTAACTCAGCAAATAACACTCAGTGGCAAAAAAATTCTTAACGTTCTGTCTGACTTGGTAAGCTAGGATTCAACCAATTAATGCTGATTAGGCAGACAGAACACATTCGATCCCATCAAGATGGACTGGAGGCAGACAGAACACATTCGATTCCATCAAGATGGACTGGAAGCAGATGGAACACATTCGCTTCTATCAGGATAGACTGGAGCTCTTTCTGGTTTGGGACAAATACACGCGGTACCGGCATGATACTGGCATGATACACTTGGTACCCAAATCTTTACCAAATATGGCCACAGGTATCTTGAACCAGTATAAATAATGCGCCGAGCCGCTTGTATCTTCAGTTCGTTAGTCCCAGAATCAGAGACTTGTCTATCTCTTACAGGTAAGAATCGTTTGTGTTCGTAAATTTCTTAAAGAATAAGTACCTTTAACGTTAAAGATTTCTGTTGTAACCTTCTTAGTTTTACAACATTCTTGAGAGTTCTCTTTTTATTTTAGTATTATAATGTAATGGAATGTTTAATTGTTTTTAAGAATTTATATTCGTTTGTATTTGTATTATGGTGAAAAGATGAATTCGCTACCAACTTCATGCCAAGACTTAATTTGGGAATAAAATATTCTTTAGGTAATAAAGAATGATGTTTAGCAATCTATTCCAAATCAGTATTGTAATTTAAATTTAGTAAAATATATTTCTTTAAAATGATTGTTGCATTAATCGCAACTATTGAAGTTTACACTCTTTAAATATTATGAATTTATTCGATATTTAATTATTTGTATTATATTCTAAAAATACAGAAATCACAAAAACGTATGAAGTTGGTAAGATCGAAGAAAAGTACTCAGTATATATCTTATGTATTTTTCAATATAAAGGTTTTATAAGTTGTATCTCCGGAATGTGACTTTATAAATCTATCTATATCAATAAAGATCGTTAGTCCCAGAATTAGAGAGGTCTTGTCTGTCTTCTTACAGGATCCCGTGTATCTCTTGCATTGCCAGAGCTTCCCCAAGATGTAGCCGTATCTACACCATTATGAGTGACACCTCCTTCTTTAAAAGAGACTAAATTCCTCTCTTCTCTCTTTCCTTCTGGCCATGGAACAGAGCATTGCTAAGAATTTACGAAAAACATTTGCCAAACTTTCCCCAAGATGTAGCCGTATCTACACCGTTATGCGTGACACCTTTTTTTTAAGAGGGCCGAACTCCTTTCTCTCTCTCTTATCATGAGCCAAGGCGTCTCTTAAAGATTCTAGTATTTCCTTCTCATAACAGGGAACGAGAAGGTTATGATAAATTTTTCATAAAAATGTCCAATTTCAAATAATAATGTCCTTAAATAAAGACAATAACTCGTTTAAATACAACCTTTCTCGAGGCCCTCTAAAAAAAAACAAAAAAAAAAACCACTAAAAATAATACCAAGATACAGTATGAAAGTGTATATATACATGTGTGGGTGTGTGTGTGCCACGTAATCAAGTTTATTCAGTATTATACTTTTTCCTAAAACAGTTTATGCACTGAATAGAGGACGATTTTATATACTTTTATGTACATGTTAATATAAACTATAACACAAGTGACAACTAAAGAATAACATTGCGATAGATCCCAGAACTCAAACGTATATTTTTCTAGTTCGTTTTTACGTTGGTTTATAATACATGAACATTTTTTTAAAAAAAAGAAATTTAACTGAATCAGCCGATCGAATGTGAGCAGGAACCGAATTACATATTTTCGTCCCTGAATACTGTAGACTTCATTTGAACTGTTCAATGCAAAGTTTAGCTAATTCAAAATTGTTAAAATTCGACCTTAAATTAAACGAGGAAGATATGTTGGAAAATAACTTAAGTCATGCACTTTGGAACATCTGATACATTTAAAATAAAAGCTTTCTGAAAATTTGTTCTCTCGCCTGTTCTTAAACTTAATTCTGTGAACATGCCTAATGATGCATCAATAGAGACATCACGAATAAGCCGAGCTGCTCGTGTTTTAAACTGGTAAATTCTGTCAAGTTGGGATGTAGTACAATTCCCCAATTTGTTGGACAATAGGCAATCGTTGTTAGTATAAAAGTATTTTAATAAAAAAATTCTGGAGTTCTTTGCAAGGAACTTTTTTTTAATATATTCTACTAAGCAATTAAATTTTAGATGCGAGGGACCTACATTGTCTAACTATTTTTCCCACTTAAAGCTCTGTCAATGATTACTCCTAGCATCGTTAAAAAAATAAACATCACAAGTCTCCACTTAAAGGAATATGGAACATACAATTAAAGTTGTGGTTATAGTACTCATTTGTTGCCCAAGATAACTTAAATAATAGTTTCTGGCGACCCAGTTACACCGAAAAAGATTTACAGTACATTATCGGGAATGAATTGCGCGAGCGTTCCGATATGCATATTTGTCGAGTAGAAACGAGGCTGAATTAACGTGACGTCACAGGATCTTTTGCTGCTATCGGCCATTGCTCAGCATCCTGTTGATTCATTGTGCGTGAGAGTAGGCAACAAATTAGTGCTTGTATTCGAGTTTGTTTTTCCAAGAATTTCCAAAATGCCCCACTGTGCAGCGTTTGGATGCAACAATAATTCGACTGGTAATTTTTTCCGATTTCCGAAAGACAAAATCCGACGAAAGGCTTGGATCCATTACTGTCGCCGTGAGAACTTTGAGCCAGTAACTCATAGACTTTGCAGCCTGCACTTTTCAAAAGATCAGTATGAAGTTGATCCAGAAAGACGTGCAGAATTGGGATATTTAAATGCCAGGGCAAGATTGAAACCGACAGCAGTACCAGACATTCTTCTACCCCTGGGCCTGGGGGAAGATCTACCGACAGATCCGAGTCCCATTAGTACCACAACTGTCAAACCGCAACGAGTAAGAGGAGCCTATCACAAGCGGCGGAATGCAGAGGTAAATAAATATGTTGTATGCACTCCTAATTTCCATCAGTGTAGCGTCCATAATGTAACTGAGGTATTTAAACAATAATATCTGCATAAAATAGAGCTTTGTTCAACTCAGATTCTCAAGCTTCTCCAGCATTATCACCACACACCCCCACCCCATGTGCTGCGGAGATTGAACTGTTGCCTACACTATATATTTCTGGAACATATTTATCTTGGAAAGCGTTGTTTGTAATGCTAACGTTAGAGTAACAGTATTATGCATTTAAAATAGAGTGGAATGCATAATTTCAAGTGTTTTTCACTATCACTTGAGAAATATGAGCTTTAGACAATGACGTGGGATAAACTTTTTTGTGTCCCCCCCCCACTTTCTTTTCCCCTTATGTGCGGCCATAAATGTAATGAATCAGTTGTTGCCATGTGACTACTCAAATGTTTCAATAAACAACATAGATAAACAAATGATTTTTCTTGTCAATAATACTCGGGGTTTTTTTTCAGGTTCTGCAACAAACAATGCAAAGTTACAATGCAAATTATGTGCTTGATACACCTGCAAGTGCATGTGATGTGGTAGAAGTAGATGATACTGAACTCAGCATACCAGCTTTCGCAACAAATCCTCGGGCCCAACCACAAGAAAGAAAACGGAGTGTGAAAGTTCAGGCTAAATTAGATCCCATAAGGAGGACTCGCAGAATTCAGGTTCGAGTTCCAACAAGATCAGTAGCAATTCAGTGTGAGCTCCTAAAACCAACAGAGGATTCAGATAATGAAACTGAATCAAGCAGTGAGGACGACATTGAACCTGATACATACGATTCAGAATATGAACCACATTTAGATACTGATGATGAAGAGGATAGTGATGATAACAGTGACTTTGAAGATATGCACATGAACTATAAGCTTGATAAGGATGCAAAACCAGAAGATCAGCAACAGTTTCTGGTGTCCGAGTCTGCTTTGGCGGAATTGACAAGTGTATGTAGATCATGTTTGCCCTCTCAGACGTTTGTGAAATTCTCCCGAGGAACAATGATCACAACAAATTCAGTTTGTGTAAATGGGCACGTTTCAGAATGGAAAAGTCAGCCCTGTGATGGAAAAATGCCATGGAGTAATATGTTTACTGCAGGAGCCATATTTTTCTCGGGCATAAATTGTGCTAAAGCTTTGCTCCTATTTGAGGGAATGAATATGCAAAGTTTCAGTAAACGTACATTTACAAAGTTACAAACATCTTATATTGTACCTGCAGTTGAAGTGGTATGGGAGAAACAACAAGCTTCCTTAATTCAAGAGTGCACTGTAAAGCAAATAATATGTGGAGGTGATGCTCGCTGCGATTCCCCTGGGTTTTCAGCCAAATATGGGGCATATTCTTTGATGGATTTGGAGACCAAGAAAGTACTTGACATCCAGCTAGTACAGGTATAATATATGGTTGTCATTAGAGTGTCTGTGAATGTCATTATGATAATGTATGCAACTTTTAAATTGGCATACGAAAGAGAGGCAGAAAGACAGCATTTAACTTTGAGTAGAATTGCTCAATTCTCAAAGTCTTTTTAACATTGGTTACTCTACTAGCATACCAAATTTCAATTGTGTATAGCTAGCACAAAATGTGGATTGGGGTTAGTGGGTTATGTTTTATCAGTATATAATACTTTTGTATTGTAGTCTATACTTTGATAAAATAGCTGCATCCAATTTTATCACCTTGAAAAACTACCTCAAGATAATGCATTAGATCAGTTAAATGTTAGCACAAGTGATTGTTAGGTTACTGGGTACTAGACTTTATTTAATCGTCAGCGATACATATTTAGACTGCTCAGCAAATTGTGCATTTTCTTTCTTTTTAAGAGTAATGAAGTTAAAGGGTCCACCCATATGGAGATTGAAGGTTTGAAGAGAGGATTGAATCACATCATTAATGATCATGGTTTGACCATTAAAGCCCTAGTCACAGATCGGCATAGAATGGTGCAAAAATATATGAGAGAGGAGCGAGGGGATATCAAACACTATTTTGATGTATGGCACTTGGCAAAAGGTATGCATACAGATATTTGTTGTAAAAATTAAATTGAATTTAATTGAAAACATTGTCATTTTCTTACTGATGCTATTCTCATACAAATTTATTCCTTGTTTGAAAGCAAGCTTTTTCATTTTCAGGCATCTCCAAGAAGTTGGAGGCAGCTGCAAAAAAGAAGGATGGTGAATTGATCCGGCCGTGGATCAAGTCTATAGTGAACCATGCCTACTGGGTTGCAGCTTCTTGTGAGGACAATGGTAAGCTTAAAGTTGCCAAATGGGAATCACTGATGAACCACATCACAAACAAGCATGAGGACCATTCTACCATCTTCTGCAAATGTGAACATGGTCCCATTTTGGAAGAAAGACAGTGGTTGAAAGACGGTATGTTTACAACTATAATGTGTATAGAAAAATTTTCAGATGCTTACATTGCTCTATTTCAATATCCAGTTACTGATACTAGCTATTTGTGCACATGTGAGGTATAACCAAACAGAGAACGAGATTTGGCCATATTTTTATCAAGTTAATTTTTTTTTCTAATCATAGATTTATGTGTGTGTGTATATATATATACAAATTTATGGATAAAGTCGTTCGCAGTCCTCACATACTCCGAGACATCCAGAAGTTATCACCTATACATCAAACTTATGGCTTAGAAGTGTTCCACAGTGTTGTGAATCACTATGCACCCAAGAGCACACACTTCTTTTATGGATCCATGATTGCAAGGTAACTAGTATGCAATCAGATTAGGTAAAAATGAGAAAGCGTTTCCAGTTGGCTGGTCCTAGCACCTTTTTCCCCATGGCAATTAAAAAAAACTGTAGCAGAAATTGATCATTGCATGAAATTGAGCCAGTTTTGCCCAGTACTTTGAAATACTTAACATAGTAGATATTAATCATTATATTTTATAAGTAATGTTTAACAAAATAAATTTAAAAAAAAAAGAAACCTATCTGCCTACCTTAATGGTAAAACTACCTCAGTTAGTAGTAAGAGTCACTGACCATTTTATTCTGAGTGGGGCTTTTTGCTTTTATTTCTTCAGGTTGCATCTAGCTGCTCTGCACTACAATGAAAATTCAAACAATGCACATGCAGTGACCAAGACTGGCCAGGAGCGGTGGAGAGTTGTTTATCCAAAAAGCAAGAAGGGGACAGAGGCTGTAGTAATGCCCTGCAAAGTAGACCCAACCTTTGGTAAGATTTTGACTAAATATGTTGGTGACATCTTTTATGTGCTTTATCCTCCTTTTCTATGCCAAAGTCATTGTGTATATGCTGCTGTCACAATTTCTCGGGATGATTGATGTCAATTGCAGACCGACAATAGCCATTTTTAATGTATATATATAATGTCCAGTGTAAACAAGTAATCAGTGCTGGATTAAGGCCTTGTAGGGCCCTAAGCACTGAAAATATTATGGTATCCCCTGCCTAAAAAATGTGAAACTAAAAAAGCACTATTAAAAGATAAAAAGAAAAATCAATCAAAATACATGCAGATTGAAATGGTCATATATAATTCATTAATTTCATCATCAACACTTAATTTGAATTTGTTCTGGTGCCCCTACTGGGCTGATGCCTTAAGCATGTGCTTAGTGTGCTTAATGGCTAATCCGGCCCTGAAAGTGATTAGAAAAAATAAAGTAAACTCTAGTAAAATCTGAAATATAAATACAATAATTAAATACATTTATAGCTCATGGAATAAATTTTATTAAAGTTCATAATGTTGGGACATGGGTTACTCTATCATTATGAAAATGTAGTTCAGAATTAAGAAAGTTTATTGATTTCATATCTTGGTGCATTTTTATTCTTTAAGGTTACATTGCACTCCTGAAGCAGGCATTGCTGGACTTGAGGCAGGGCTTGCCTACATACACAGAAGCAAACATGTTCAAGAAAGGGGCATCTCAGTATCCGCCACCACTCACAGCATCATATAAACAGGTTTCAAAAGATGAACTCATCAAAAAGCACAAATCACGCTTTTGAAATCCTAGAATTTTTATGGTGTTGCATAATTTGAAGCCAACATATTCCTCTGAGGGAAATGATTCTCTGATTTTTGAAACTACACAGGATGGAAGAACTTTACAGTTTTGTCTGCCTAGCCGATGCCAAATCCATGTGACAAAACGCCGATATGCTATATGTCTGTATGTTCTGAAAATAAATAAAGAATGCATGTAAGAGTAAATCAATACAAGAGTTGGATAGTTCTTCTTTGGTAAATCTTGCTAAATTGTACTTTTAGTACTTAGCGTGAATTACTTTTGATATTATGTTTATTTTAATAAAATTATTAATCTTCATTGAATACAGATTTGCTACAAGACGTCATACATGTGAAATGACCCATATAAAACTTCTATTTATTTCAGGTACATTGTTTTTTGAAGACTCATTAAAGCTAGTTGATAAGAAAACATGTTTTTTGTCATGACTGCAACATCATAGTAACATTATTACAATTTATAACAAACCTGGTATTCCTTTCTCAAACGAAGCAGTCATATTATATATATATATATATATATATATATATATATATATATATATATATATATATATTAAGGGCACATGAGCACAATCCAGGGTATATAATGTAAAAAAAGTTTAAGATATCAGCCCAAAGAAAAGACAAGAAAAAAGGATAAAGTCTTTAAAAGAAAAAGCTACATTTTGTTTTTTAAAAACTGTTTTCTTTGCACAAGTTCAAGAACATCATAGCTTGAACATCATAATGGAATGCATCCCTCTGCAAAAATGTTGCCCCCATGAGTTGAAAGCTGAAAACACTTTGAAGTTAGAAAATCTTGCATATAGTTTGTTTTGTAAAATGTGTCACAAACATTGTCACAAGCGTAGGAAAATTTGATTAAATATATCAACAGGAATTTTGAAGAAATTTGTATAAGAACAGAAAAACTACATATGTATTGGCTCATTATCATCCAAAGGTCCATGATGTTCCAGGTATTCACACAGGGATGCTTCCAGAACATGTCTGCTTAAGCAGTTTGCAATGAAACTTTCATGACGGGTTATACATATCAGGTCACCCTTCTTTTTCTCAATTACCTCCATCTCTTCACAGCATAAGCGCTCAATTGCCGAGTTCATCACTTGGCAACATCCACAATGACACCTGTAAGGAAAGTGTACAACATAATTTTGACCCATCATGAATGTTTAAAAATCACTTTCAAAGTTTAGAGTAAGCATTACCAAGTCAATGTCATATTATTAGTAGAATTGTGTTTAATAGGTTAATATTCAGTGAAACTAGTGATAATGTGTGACCTGTGATTTTTGTGTTTATAGATTACAGAAGGAGTTGATCTTAGGTGTGTATTGACATTCACTGGTGTGTATAGACATTCATTATCATAGTCCTGTATTCTGGGTGGGCTTTGATTCTTCATTTGGAAAAAAAAAACGTGTGAAGAAGTAAATGTAGTTGAATTAAAAAAAATAATGAACAACAAAAAAAATCTGTGATTACAGTGTACAGCATGTCATTATTTGCGCTAGAATCAGTGCCCTGAAACAATGCTGCAACTCTATATTTACAAAATCTACATGTGGCTTTCATTGCTTTTAAAACTTATGAAAACTTTGCTACTTAACATAGAAAATGTTTTATTTAGCAGGAGATAAACACTAGAATACAGCTTTACAAATACCTACTTTGATAACTCGCACTATCGGTATATTTTAAAAGTTTCAGGCAATTAAGGGAGGATTATCGACATTTGGGTCCACCAAAACTTATTGATTTATGCACAGGAGTTGACAAAGTACCAGTTTCTTTTAACGAAATGTAACGTGCGTGTTCCTCATTTCTTATATGAAATGCATGCAATAAATCGGTACAAACCATTGTATGTTCTCGAGTCGTCCTTGTTCACTCAGCAAAATATCCTCTTCATTCGAAGAACCTGACAACAGTGATGTCGTATCGTCACTACTCTCTTCGTTTGTTAGTGTTCAAAAGTGGCTCAAACTGATACGGTGAAATGTTCACGCTTACAGAGAAGTCCGGGAAATCGTTCTCGCAATTTTCCATGATGCAAAAGGGGAAAAAAATTATCTGAATCACGCTAGCAATCTTCGTAGTTAGCTCAGTTAAGTGGTAGCTATAGATTTGGGCATAACCAACTTTTGATCCGGAAATCGGATTCCACCGGATAGTATGAACTTCCGATTAATCGGAGTCGGACAAGGCAGGAACGACCGATTCGGATAATAAAAATAATAAAGTTGAATTTCTATAGCACCGTGTCTAACACTGCGTGTCATTCGATAGTGCGTTAATAAATTTAAATAAGAAGTCAGAAAAGTCCAATATGGTCAACACAACGGGGTGAAACGATAATACTTGAGTTAGACCGAAAGATTTAAATTTATTAAAATATATAATACACTCCTACCCGTTTATGTCAACATCCTCAATAATGAAGGCATAATATTGAATACATTGACACATGCTAATGAGGTATTAAAAGAAAATGATTCTTACAATCGTAAATATAAATAAAGTTAATAAGGAAACTTTCACAGCACAATAAACTTGTTTCAATCACCGATCACTTTGGAAAATGCAAGAATCGATCAGATTTCATTGCTTTTATTTAAGTCACCGCAAGAGGCCAACTTTATAGAACCAAACAAAAGCTTGTTTTATTTTTATCCGACCGCGACATTAAAGCATAGCGGCAAGATCAAGTATTTGTTGAATAAAGTACAGGATGGAACTGGCCGCTTGCCGACATAAATGATTAAGGCGGGAAAATTATAGCCTGGCGGCAAGATCAACTAATTGTTGAACAAAGTATGGGTCGGAACTGGCAGCTGGTCGACATAAATGATTAGGCGGGAAAATTAAAGCGTATATGCTGCGTGGATGTATTGGAACTGTATGATAATGTAAATGAAATTTATATTAGCATACAGTGTGAAAAAATTGTGCTGAACTGTTGAGACTCTGCGGCTGCATCCATCATTAATCTCACATTACAGTTCTGACAGATACTGCGATGCTATGTTGTAGATAATCTTGAGTTTTGATATACGACTTTCCATAAACTGTCACTTTGTTTCTAGACATACATCCCTCTCATGCACTATTTAGATACAGAATTTGTTGTATTGGCCACAATAACAAAATATTTCTAAGCCTTTACAGACAATAAAATTAAATGAAAATCTGCTAAAAGTAAAAAATAATTTTATTTTAAAATGTCGCAAAAACAACGAAGCAAAATATGGGATTATTTTGAGATAAATGCCATAGACGAGTCAAAGGCAGATTGTTTGGTTCCACAGTGCAAGGATAAATTAAAACGAGGAGGTAATGATCCACGTTCATATGGAACCAGCGGACTTATCAATCACCTGCGTGCAAAACATCCGGATGAATATAAAAAGTATACCGGAATCTGTGACATCGAAAAGAAACGAAAAGCCGAAGAAGTAATGCAGCCTGGAAAGAAACACAGAGTACAGACAATAGAGTTCCTGCTAGAAAAGAAAAAACCGTTTGAGGCTAACAACCCGCGCCAGTTAATCATAACTAAGAAGATCATAGAAATGATTGCGGCTGATGCTATGCCTTTCAGCATGATTAACAACGTAGGCTTCACTAGCTTTCTGAATGAACTTGAACCTCGTTATGTTATTCCATCCGAAGTCCATTTGTCAAGAACGCTTATTCCGGACTTATATTCTGCCGTGAAGAGTAAAATTGTTATTTTACTAGAACAAGCAGCCTACATAAGTTTTACAAGTGACGTGTGTACGAGCACATATAATTTGAATGCTTTCATTTCGCTTACCGCTCATTGGATTGACAGCAAGTGGAACAGGATTTCCAGTGTTCGGTCACTACGAAATCTTGAAGACCGACACACGGGCCAAGTTATTTCGGATAACATCCTTGCAATGTTAGCAGCATGGTCTATTCCAGATGAAAAACGTGGAGTTCTCGTGCGGGATAATGGTGCGAGCATGAAAAAAGCGGCGGAGTTATCTGGATTGGATCACTTGGGATGTTTCACCCACACGATCCAGCTAGTTGTCAAGGTTGGACTTTTAAGTCAAAGATCCGTTATGGATGCTATTGTCACTGCTCGTACAATCGTTGGGCGTTTTCGGCATTCAACTCAAGCCACAGAACAATTTCTCAGAATCCAGAAGTCTTTGACATGCGAGGACGGCACGCCATACCCGACACACCGTCTTATCCAGGATGTTACATCCCGCTGGAATTCTACGTTCTACATGCTCGAGCGCCTCATAGAACAAAAGAAAGCTATTGCCCTCTATTGTCAGGAAAATGATGGGGTTACAAATCTAACGGCACATGAGTGGAATTTGATGGAACGGGTTTTGATTACACTTCAACCATTCGAACAGGAAACCAGGAATGCCAGTATGTCTACTGCAACAGCAAGCATGATCATCCCCAGTGTTCGCGTTCTCATGGCAACTTTAACAAAACCTGCAAGAGTCGCAGATGACATCGGAATACAGACCATGCGGGCGGACATGCTGAAAGATTTGCGTACACGTTATGAGGAAGTGGAGACAAACAAGTTGTGTGCACTTGCAACGATTTTGGATCCCACTTACAAATTGTTGGTTTTTAATGCGCATGGGCATGACGCTGTAAAGCGCATGTTAATGGACGAACTACAGATCGAGTATGAAAAAACAATCACCGCCGTCAACATTCCAGTCTCAACAGAAGTGGATCCAGGACCTTCAACTTTGACTGGCCTAGATTCCTACTACCAGGAGTTATTTGCCTCTAGCACATCCGACCAAAATCTCGCCTCTGCATCCCTGTCATCTGAATTCACGTGCCAGCGTGAATTGGATTCGTATCTAGCTGAGAAAAATCAGCCGAGGACTTCACCACCAACGGACCCAGTTATATACTGGAAATCCTGGGAAAAAACGTTCCAGCTTCTGGCAGCTGTCGCTAAACGTTTTTGTTCAATACCGCCCTCTAGCGTCGATAGTGAAAGAAGTTTTAGCACCGCAGGTGCTATTTGCAGTGATCGAGCATGTCCGCTGAAAAAACGGAGATGCTATTATTTCTTGCAAAGAACTTGGAAGTTATAAATTTTGATTATTAAATTTCTTTATTATCTATTAAACTGCATGTTTTTACTTAGGTAGATGAAACATGGCAGAAATAAACTGCTTAACTTTAATGTTATGTTATATTATATTATACGCTACATAAATATATCGATATTCAAGACTCTTTAACTCGCATTTCTAAATTTATTATATTATAATATCTTTGCCAAAATACAAGAACAATATCACAGGAAAATAAATACTGAGGGCGCCATAACACGTGGATTACAGTTTGCGAGTTTTATTTGTAAAATCGTAAGTTTTTATAATTATTATGTATAACAATGTGATCGTAGAAAAAACGTTTATAATGTTTCAGTGCATTTTACAAAAATAAAAACATTTCATGGATTCTTTGTGGCTTTGAACTTCGTTGCATTTTGCTATAGTCCTGCCATATCCTTCCCCTTGTGACGTCGGTGTGATGTGCAAAACGTGTGTAACACGGTTTAAAAAGTTAATTTGAAAAACCTTTTAATTTAGCATTTCCGATTAATTGAATCGTATCCGGAATCGGAAAAATTTCATGCCCAAAATCCGGAATCGGAAATCAGTAGAAAAATGCTAATCGGTTATCCCCTACTATAGATCCTATGACGTCACTGCCGGCCACGTGATACGTATCTAATTATCTCTCAAGGCACTTGCGCAAATAACCTAAATATCTCTTCTAGTAACTAAAGGGCTCGAGAACGGTGTACGGGAATAAGATAATATATAATTTTGCAAGACAGGCAATCAAATAATAAAAAAACAACATGTACGTTCCCTATTCCTTTAAAATCAACTTGTCCAACAAAAGCCATATAATATTTTAACACTCATCCTCTCAAATTATTAAATTGTCGGTTCCTTATACTTTTGATACTGTTCAAAGACTGAATACTCCTTCACATTCTTATGTCGCGAGCATAACGAGACTTACAGCTTTGATAATTCATAGTCCGGTGTGGAATTCAGAATTGTGCTGTTCTTTCGATCTATGTATGCCTATGTAGTAGGAACGAGAGTATTCGTGGGCTAGAAGGAGTTGTTTTCCGAACACCTCAAAAATCTCGAGATCATTCAATGACGCAATCAGAAATGCAGCTGGGGAGGCATTCGTCATTTTTATATTCTTCAGTAAATACCGAAGCTTCACGTTTTGTAACTGGAACTTGTGCCGGTACTGTATGGATGTTGAACAAATTCCTTATTTTCTTTCGGGTCAAAAACACCGTATTTTGGTTATTTTATGTTTAATAAACTATATTGGCTTTACTATCACGCAATCACACGTATGAATTCGCTCGTTGTATATTCATACAAGAAACCAATGAAATACGAAGAGTGTTTATATGTACAGTTCCTCATTCATTGGTAACGCCCTTCCCCTGGTATGCGGTTGATAACTTTTGATACAATGAAACATATTGAGAAAGTGCAGCTACATAGCAAACCCTATCGAATAAACAGTCTGCGCCGTTCTTCAGGTTTCTTGACATAATCTGTCATCTGCGCCACGTTATATTTCACACTTTGTTATGCAGAGTATTATATCCCGGATAGATTATGCATTTCACACCGACATTTTCTGACCTGTGCATGAAAGGAAATATTCCTACCATTCGACAAAACGAATACTATAAATGGGTTCATACTTAGAGAAAACATGATTCGACTTGAGTGTACCCTTTGAAAGAGCTGTCGGACTTGAATGAGTGTTCGATTCAAATGTATATTCAATGTTCACCGATCTAAATGGTATCCTGTGTGCATGTCCAGAGAAAAATGCAAGCTGTTGTAGAGTAAGAAGACTGCCAATCAATGACCATAAATTGTACAATGCTGGTATTATGGAGGATAAGCCGTACAATGCTGGTACTAATGAAGATAAATTGTACAATGCTGGTATTAATGTAAGACTATTCCGATCCGCCATACACTGATGTAAATTAACAGATAAAACAAGGTCACGAGCCGGATCCGTGTGCCTCTGTTTGCCAATCCTTGTTTTAAAACTTCTTTCGAAATATCAGGAATATTGATTTATTTAAATTACTCTCTTAATTATTTTCCATCCCATCTGCTTAAGAGGTCGCAAGTTCGAAACGCTAGGCGACGTCCCAATTTTTTTGTTGTTGGTTATACCTTTGTTTAATTTTTAGGATCAAACGTTAACTCCCTCATTTAAAATTTTTCTTTTCTTTTTATATTCCCGTACTGGGATAGGCAATTAACCTAGTCTTGTATATAAATATTTTTCTTTCTGTGTGTCCCGGCTGCCAGGCAAAAGCACGGGATATCGAAACACGCGGCGGCATCTCAATTTTTTATATACTTTTTTTTTGTAATTTTAAGTTCAAATTAAACTCGCTCATTCCATTTTTTTCATGTTGAAACTTTCTTTCATAACTTCCGTTCTATGACGGGCAATTATTTATCTTTCTGCGTGTCCAGGCTGACAAGCAAGAGGTCGTGAATTCAAAAATCGTGGTGGCATCCGAATATTTTTAAATACCTTTTTGTATTTTTATGTTCAAACTTTCTTTAAATCCCAAATTTATTTTGTTTTTTTATTCCCGTTGATTGGCAATTAACGTAGTCATAATCACCCACAGCAGGATATTGCGATTCCGTTTATATGTTCTTGCCGGGTATGTACGCTTTGTCTATGGGCTAATTTTACAGTGTTAAACCTACTCATCAAACATGGGTCAGTTCTAGTTCTCTATCACATCGTCGGTACACCTTACATTCAGTATTTGCGGTTTTCTTTTCGATATATCAATGCGTTGATATATATTTATGTGAATTTGATTAGTACAAATAAGCAAATGAAATCCTTGCGCAGTATCTTCTTTATTGGTTGGTTACGAGCGTGGGAATTTCCCTTGCCCCATCTTTGGGAATCCCTTTATTTACCAGTGCTATTGTAATATGGCGGCCGTATTTCCAAAACGGCACAGAGTGGTTACGTAGATCGCAATATGGCCGATCTACCCTGCATACAATTCTCCGAACGCAAAAACAAAACAAGCATAAACCCACTGGTCATTCTCCTAGTTACACATGCCGAGTCTATGCAGAGGAATGTCAGGCACTCTAGTGTTATACAGAAAATTCACTTTACACTGCTGAAAAAATGTAGATGTCTTGCACCTCATCAATCCAAGTTTAGTTTAAGTGTCAATGTATAGGAGTAAATAAATGAGCCCCTCGTATGAAAAGAATGTCGACAAATATTCATCTCCAAACTGACAAACCACATATTTGAAATGATACAGTGCAAATATCCCGTCACAAACGCAATCAGTATGTCAATGACTAGAGCCGTATGAATTCCCATCAGATCCGGCAATGTATGCCAGCAGTGTACGCCATTGCCGGATCTGATGGGCATTCATAGCGACACGGCAAGTTTTGAATGTAGTAACCATCTCTTAAGACAAATATTGATCAACTGGATTTTTTTTTCTATGGCCATATCTAATAGAGCATTTTTGGTGAATGCCCACGGTGGAATCGTCACCTTTATGTGGAAAATTTGTATACAGTCACATCAACTTCCATGTATACGGCGCATCAACAATTCCATCTGACCTGACCGTTTCAAGATGAACCAGGTTGGGGTCAGATCACAACGAAGACACTAAGACTGTTAACGAAAATAAGATGTTTATTTATAGATGATTTAAGGGTAGGAAACCCTAGACCGCACTCGTGCGCAACAAATCCAAATATTGGATATTTAACAATGATGCGCACCGAATTAAATAACTGATATAAATGATACAGCTCCTATATGGAACGAATTGCAATTTGAAAGAACAATGAACTGATATTAAACAAAAACGGAAGGAAAAAAGATTCGTGACTCAAAGTCATTTCACTCAAATAACGATAAAATGATCACATAAACAATGACGAAATAGTGATAGATAGTGACAAATGACAGTAAAAATTGGGACATGTATCTTTCGGCATCCAATTCATCACCAAAAGTTTCAATGCTCTGCCGGATGGTCAAGGAGCCACCACGAATGGTCCGCCTCTACCGGTCTGCCTCGGGATCCTTAGAACCTCTTGTTCCCTGCAACTCGTTAGTCCCGAAGCCTTGGTCCCTTCCCACAGCAGGACACTGGGTATATGCCAACCCAAATTAGCGCCACGGCTAAAACAACACCTTCAGTACGGTGCAAACACGAAGACACAGCTATGCTGTATCGCTCCGTCGCTCCTTTCAGCCCTTCAGCCCTTTTCACAGCTGAAAATACAACTTATTTTGTGTAATATCTGAGACCGTCATGTATAACATGTAATGGCATGTGACGCAAATGGAGTACACAATTCCGTGACACTAACCGAATGAATTATGTGACATCACTTAGGAATTTCCATCAGAAATCCAGTGTTGAAATATGATCTTTTCTGTGTCCAGTGTTCGCTCGATTAGAAGGACAGATTCTCATTGAATTGTAATATGTGTATAGAAAGAATAATATATTTCTAACTGGTAGTGGTATCGAATTATGCAAAATTTCTTCAACTCATATCTATTATTGTTTCATGCGCAAGGACTGAAAGGTGTAGTGTCTAAGCAAAAACTAAACGAAATACTTAAAATAATTCGTTCTTATTGCTATCAAGACACTTTCCATTCTCAAAATACAAACTATGTGCGAAACAGAATTTCACATGGGTGATAATTTCATATTAAAAACAAGAGATTCGTTGAATATTTCCCGACGTTTTTTTGCCAAAGCTATAACAAGGTGGAAATTATTCAACTTGTTGCATACATGTTCGTTGATTGCGCCAACATTATATTCGAACTTTGGTCTCGCCCCTGGAGCTTGGGGCTATAGATCGGAGGGGGTATGAATAATTTTATTTAAATTTCAAATACCTCCAGAACGGTTAGTTTTGGTTAATTGCTAGTTATCTTTTGTGATTCTTGAACCAGGTGCATTCACGTATCAGACTGGGTTCTCTGGATTATGACCCAGAATCTTAAATTACCCTCCAAGAAAAATAGCCCTTCGGTCATAACATGACAATTATTGCAATCTGCATCTTATAATCATATATTCACTTACTGGACTTTACTAGACATGACAAATGTTTATATCCATAGAGTACAATGGACCACTGTGGCCATCTGTGGGAATTTCATTACGACAAATGTATGCCGTTATGTCCATCTATGGGAATTCAACATTGGGATGGGTTACCATGAAAATATTAACTTTATGTTTGGGCCACTATAGCCAATTATGGAAATTTACCAATACTTTGGGCCTATCATGGCCATCAACGGAAAGTAACATTACTGGACCGCCTTGGGGTCCTGAAAAAAAAATTTTTAACAAAAATTTGCAGTTTTAAAACTGTATTGTGTAAATCTTAGTTTAACACAATGGGAAAATTTTGGACGGAATGGGGCTTATGGGAGTTTAATAATAGTGTTTGCGACGGTATGGAGTTTATGAGAATTTAACATTAGTGATTTGGGACGTTATGGAGTCTATTATAATTTAATACTACGCAAACTTTCGAACGATATGGGCTCTATGGAAATTCAACATTACCACATATTTGGAAAGGGAATGGGTCTATTGGAATTTAGAATTACGGCAAATGTTTGACGGTGTGGGCACAATGGAAATTTAACATTAGCAATTAAGAAAGTATGGAGTATATGGAAATTTCACATTACCGTTTGCAATGATGCGTATTGTATGGGAATTTGGTATTAGCGTAGGGACAAGAATAAGATTTGGGGGAATTTAATATTAGCATTTTATAGTGCCATGTTGTAATTAGAAGTTTATATCCCCCTTTGTGGGTATAGCTTTTCGGATGTCACTATTTCTCCCTATGGAAATCTTGAACTTAGCGCATGACATTACGGGAATTTAATATGAAGATTCACTCTAGGGTGTATGAAACTTGACCATAATATGTCAGATACAACTAACGACAGAAAAGTAATCACCTTGAATGGCCAGTAGATATGTTGACTGATTAATAACTATCGGACTGACCAATACCTATTTTAACTGAATATCACCAATTTCGAAAATTTCCTGGCAAATTATGATCCAGATTACCAAACATCACCCTTATAAATACTCCATAACTGGAAATTCCAATTCTGTACTTATAACGCAATAAACAGATCAAACTTATCCCCTTAATGCAATTTGCAATATTGCATCACCTTAGGAGGTTGACTTTATTAAATAATCTCAATTACGACACTGAAAACTTTGTGAACATCAATATGTAATGTTGTATTTTGTTAAAGAGCAAACATAAAGTATGTTGTTGTTTTCAGTGGTGGGAACTTTAACATTAGGGCCAGTATAAACTTCTATGGACATTTATGTCAGGATCGTACACAATGTATGGAGGGACTGACACAGACAGATAATTACAAACAATAACCTATGTTCACAATAGAACATTCACACCATGCAATACACGTTTTTTTCATAATCTAACACACACACACACACACACACACACACACACACACAAAAAGAAACTGATGATGGAATGAATGGGATAGGTAATAATCACTGCCACGGGTTTTTAAAGACAAACCCACACAAGTGTAACAACATCGTGTGTAAGGGTTGTGTATTAAGAGGTAGAGTTACGATGACAAATATGAACACACACAGGTTCTTAAAACGAACTCTCACACATACAAACACACGGACGAGGGAAAGAACAGTTACATGATTGTCGCTAATGCACATAATTAGAGTAATTTGCAATCCAATATCATCCTTACATTCTAATACCAATCCTCACAAATACAGCAGGTGGGAGAAAGGGGAGTTACCCGATGGTCACAAAAAGCCAACAAAAACCTTGTCAATTCAACAGCCATCCTTACACTGGAAATGGGTGAACGACGGGAGTTATGTTATCATTGACACACATAATTACACTTCAGCACCCGCATGCATAATCCAAGACTTGCCCTTACTATCCCACACAGTTACAACAGACAAATGAAGGAAAGGGGAGTTATGTTATAATCACTAACACGCGTGTTTATCATCAAATCAGAGATCGGGGTTGGAAAGCAAATGTTGTCGTCGGTATATATATATATATATATATATATATATATATATATATATATATATATATATATATATATATATAGCATACAGTGGTTAGTATTATGTTCATAAAGTTTTCGGTGTTACAGAAAACGACTGTTGGTTTGTTAATGTTGGAACTTACCGAGTCTGATTCCACGATCAACACGCCTAACTGCAAAGCAATTCTGTTCCTCTATGTGGTAGTGAAACATAAGGTTCATTAGTCTTACTTTCCATGTTCTCCACCCTGGCACCAGTATTTCTTGTTGATGTTGCTTATTTTGCTGATGTTTCTGCTGCAGCTAATCTATTTGTTCATTTTATCACCCAGAATCCCATAGGCAAGATGGATGTCAATTAAACCTCTTATCACCCACATTCATTTGGATCCCATAGGCAAGATGGAAGTCAGTTAAACCCATTAAGGTCCACACTCATTCGAATCCCATAGGCAAGATGGAAGTCAATTAAACGCCTTATTGCCCACATTCATTTGAATCCCACAGGGAAGATAGAAATCAATTAAACTACTTATCACCCACATTCATTTGAATCCCATATATACTTGTTGGATCATTAAATCCCCAATGCCGCTGTTTTACACGCATTTCACCATTTTTCAATCTCACTAAAGTTTGGAAGGAAGGAAATGATTTGTAAAACAAAATCTGATATTAACTTTGAAATAATCAAGAAGTTAGGTTTAAATGGCGTTCAAATATTCAGTTTAGAATTAAGAGGTGCTACCTCTTATTTCAGTCGAGAAAGCTTGTAATTCCATTCTTTTTCGGGAGTGCTCCAAATGTAGTAATGTCACACAGTCGAAAAATCCAGTTCGTGATTAATAACAACAACATTCGCACATGGCTGAAAAATTAATTTGAGATGGAATGAAGCGAGTCACGCCCACTTCTTTTTTTTAGCGGCTCTGACAAGAAAAAGCATGAATTAGATAAAATTAAGACTCGGGTGAATGTTAGTGATTAGCTGGGGCTCTGGAATACTTTGAAGGGCGAACTTGGACTGAAGGCAAACCCAGCTGTTGCGGATTTCCGTATTAATTGGTAAGTATACGACACGGACTTGCAAAAACTAATGTAATTCAATTAAATCTTGGAGGAAAGGAATACTCGTAAATGCAAGGCCGAGTACTGCATCATTTCAAATGCAAAATGAAAATAGTGTACTGGGTAAGGATCACCGACCAAATCCAACATTATTATATGCTCATTTCGCTTTCTCCGTTCACTTTACATTGTCAGAAACGTGCAATATTTTACAATATTACACAGCTTCATTCTGCACGGCACGTGTGTCTAAAATAGTATAGTGTAATAGGAACTACTGTGTTAACAAACCATGTACACTCATGTCGAAGACGCTTGTAGGTGATTAGGTTTGTTTTTGAATGAACTAAGCAAACTATTTCGTCCATTGAAAAAGAATTGATAAAGTTACGATGTGGAGGAGTACAGTGACTCACAAACGAAACTTTGAAACAAGCAAACGAATGAACGTGATATTCATAATGTCAACATCAAGCGGGAGAGACGCAGTAATTGAAAATGTCATTCTGATCATTTAAACAGTTATTAAGGAGAAATATTCGTAACTTTTCGCAAATAAAATGGTTCGGAATATGACCAGTGTTTTCTAAGGTCCATAAAAATAGCATAGAAAAGCATGGTGAGGCCAAGGGCTGTCGTATATCTGTCAGAAACAGACCATTCAGTAAAAAGACTAAGCTTGAGGGGAAAAAATGCAACTGAAGGTTTTGATAGGCAACTAAGAGTATCAGAGTCAATAAGCCAATACTACGAAAAGGTATTTTTTTTTCCAACGGACTGTTACACAACATCTGCTTTGCAATTTTCCCATTTAACTTTCTTGATACAATATTAGGCTAGCGATAGAAGATGTATACTGTATGACACAAGTCATAGCTTGTGTCCTTCCAACAGAGAGTATGCAAGTGACAAGGCATAAACATATGTCTTCTTTAGCTGGTAATAAGAACTGTAATAAATACGATTGCATTTATGCATCTTGAATTTGCTCAAAATGTACTTTCTTGGTCCTGCAAATCCGAATGATATGACCCTTGTCATGGAAAACCTGATAAACACCGAAATGGTACTGTAATTTCGACTACATTACCAAATGATATCACAGTCTTCTTACTGCACTGAATTGGCCCAATAAATCCAGTCCATTATAAGCAGAAAATCAGAACTGAGTTCGATCAACAAAAATAACCCCAAAGTCCATCTATTGCAGGCCAACTGGAAAAGTTTTTTCAAAGCGCATTCATTCAAGATATGACGCTAAATTTCAATTTTACGTAGACCAAAACGATTTTAAAAAAAAAAAAAAAAAATTAAATCGAGCGTGCGACGAAGTTCAAAGGTCGCTGGGCAGTACCTTGGGCGCATTAATATTGTTACTGTGTATTGATGAATCTATGGTTGTGTATTTATTTTGAAATAAAACAATTTCAATTACTTCGTTTTTGGCATTGTATTCCTTTATTATTAAGCCTTCGGTAGAAAAAGGAATTGAATATATAATACAATGGTTACTGCATTTATATGGGAAAATATGAACTCGTTTCTTTTCGAACCAATACTGCACTCCCAAGGTCGTGCAGCATTACTACGAAATTCTTGTTCATATCTTCCTATACTAATGCAGTAACATATAATAACGTCGTGCTGGCTTCTTACGTCTACGACGGTGACGTCATCAGTATTGTGTTCGATCTTTCGACTTAAATCGGTTGATCCACGGATAGTATTCCGAGGATTTGGCGTTACTGATCTTTTGCATATTGTAGTGGCATTTGGACTTTAAAACTAATTAAAGGAAGAGCAGGTCCCCGGTAGCAGAAGTAACTAAGGAGTATCTAATCAGTATTGGTGTCGTACCTGATAAATCTCTGCAATCTAAGATATGTGAGAAAGATTTCTGAACCTGGCCATAAATGATAGCTAAAGCCTGTCTAAGTGCCTAAAGCCTGGTTCCTCTGTAGGCAAGAAACCACTTACCACCCCCAGGGGATACTACAGATCTCTTGCCTATACTGTAAAATGTACTCAGGACTTTTTTGCTGTTAATTTCACGAGACTTTTACTGCAAGTTACGCATAAGACCAGAACCTTTCTGGATGACCTGGGCTGCTTCATTCGTACACTTAGTGGCACATTTACGCTTTTTATTCATTCGTATATGTACTACATGACGAGTCTCCAACTCCAATCTTAACACAGTACCATCTACTTCCTGTTCTCATTCTGACAAGTTTGCTTCTTTGGGTGCTTAAGTAGCAACATTTTATTTATGCTGTTTGTTTTAAGCCTATCACGTAGCGTTTTTGATCTGCTTTGTGATAAGCTCCAGGTACTAAGGTGATAGTCCATTATATCTGCGAATTATGTTTTCGGAAGTAAGACTATCCATCAAACATTGGTTTTTAATATCGACAATTATACAACAGACCTAATTCAGCCAGTTTCACACAATGCAGTTGAAGGTGTATATGCAGATTGTTTCTGTCTGCCTGTGCACAATGTATAAATGAGTGCTGATTTATTTTCTCAGCTATCAATGTATGTGTTTGTAAAACAGTACTGTATTTGTTTCTCAGTATGTCGGTGTAGATGAATTAATTTATCACCATGATTGCGATGTTTTGAAAACTACATGTCTGTTTATAATGTATGTAAAAATCACCACACCCACATCCATCATCCCTGTTGCGTTTACCTCCCATGCTTACCGATTTTTTTAAGAATGCTCCAGAAATACATGGTACATAGCGTTTGTGTACAGCGAGCGACTGAAAATGAGAGAATATACCATGTAAATAATAAGGTAGCTGGCATTTTAATCAAAGGTCAGTCATCAGCTTAAATGAATCAGATTGTAGAATGTGACACAGTTATTCTCAGTCAACGGCTAACTTGTTTGGATTGGTTTGTTGATAAGGGCATGCATTTCTTTCTGTTATTGATTATTATTCTTTCTACTGTTTTGAATGTATCATTCAGCTGCCTGCTCAATTTTGTGTATAGTTCTTGTTTTAGGGTGCTAGCGGAAACACAGTAAATGGTCCTGCCATGCATACACATAATGTGTTAATGGAAACACAGTGAATAGTCCTATCATGCATACACATAATGTGTTAATGGAAACATATGGACTGGTCCTACCATGCATACACATACTGTGTTAATGGAAACACAGGGAATGGTCCTACCATACATAGATATAAATATGCAGCCATCCTACTCTTTCGGGATGTAAAACAGGCTTTTGGATCTTCCCCGATGAAGCTGCTCCTCACAAGACGTTCTTTATATCGGTCTTATGGAGTTGTTGTCAGTTAAAATTTCGTTTGGTCATTTTAAAGTAACACAATTATAGCATTTTATAATCTCAATTTAAGATAGTAATGTTTTAAATATCCCATTAGTATAGCAGTGTTTCAGCAGAAAGAATCATAGGATTCTGGGCCACCTCACAAAAATGAGTATTAAGGAAAGTGTTTCCTCTATGATGATGTAATTTGTGCTGCTTTCTGCAGAAGTGAGGAAGGTGATCATGCAGTATATGGTATGAGGAGGTGGGGTGGGGGTGGGCTTCACACATTAGTAAGGAATGTCGTCCAGCAACGATATTATTTTGGTGTTATTTTTAATATTGTTGTACGGAAATTGGTCAGGCAATATTCTTATGTAGAGATGAGAGGTGGGTTTGCTTTTCTTGCAGTAGGAAGGAAGATGTATCAGCGATGAGTAGCGAGCTGAAGGTAGAGAAATGATGCGATGCGATTTGGATTTTCAACGTAGCTTTAAAATGTTTCAGTCATATCGCTACGATGTCTGCAGTGTGGCAGTTTATAGTGACGTCTAGCACTGGGGCATCATGCCACAGACATGTAGTATGATGTCCCACCCAGTCACATTATCGTGACACCAGGCCGACCAGTCCTAACACTAACCTCTTAATACTGCGCGCCAAGCGAGGCAGCTGTTAGTACCATATTTATAAGTCTTTGGTATGACCCGGCCGGGGATCGAACCCAAGAGAAATGATAAGTCAATCATTTTTGTTTTATTTGTTGGATTGCCCATGCAACACGTAATATTTTTACAGTTAAAAGGTCAGTGTTAGTCCAGAAGTACATTAGCCACCTGCAAAATTAGTGTAGCATTTCAGACAACACAGTCGTGTTCTTTGGAATAGATCTATTCAGTTACCTGCTGTATAATAATTTAACGAGATTTATATCTTTGATAAGGGAATGAAAACAATATACATTTTCTTGGACAAAACAAATGTGCCTAATTTTTCAGAGAGTTATGTTTTTCACATAACCACCCGTCTGAACAGGAATTCAAGTGGTATACTGAATATGTCTTCAAAATTTGCCAATGTCAGACAAAATATAGATAAAAACTGTAGCTCTTGTAATTACCGAATACAGTGAACTTCTACACGAGAGCGCCACAATTAAGACTTCTATCGTTTTTCCTTTTATTTCATCAATGTTATAAGTCCAGATATATTTTCAGAAAAACTATTGCAATTTTTAAAACATTTTTTTTTTTTGTTTTGTATATTGTCAAGAAAAGCATTAATGAGATTTCAGTTTATTTGTTGAAGTTTAATGTCTTTTATTGGTCTTTAATTCAGAACTCAGAAACTAGGAATCCAGTCTCCCATCCCCATGCCCATCATAGGCGGCATACCGAAACCAACGCCAAATCCAAAACCGGCAGCAGTGGTCGTTGGATAGGTGGAGGGTGCTTTATTCCATCCAGTATTTGCTTGTCCGCCGTGCCATCGATCTGATATCCTGCCACCAACATTGTTGTTATTGTTGTTGTTGGCGTTATTGTTGTTGTTGTTTGCTGTTTGACTTGACAGCTTTTGTAATAGGTCAATGATCATTTTGTCTTTCGCCGACACTGAATCGTTCCTATCATTGCTTCCACTGCCATCAACATGTTTGTAACTAGTACTTCCATTGTTTGAGTTATTTCCATTGTTGTTATGGTTATTTTGCTTTCGCGACTCCCCCTGTTTTGAATTCCCATTGCTTCCACTTCCAGCTTTTCCATTCGAATCATGTATATTTTGTTCACCATTTTTATTTTCATTTTTGTTTCCTGCGGAGGGGCGTCCATTTCCATTTCCATTGGTTTTTCCATTTAGTCTACTATTGCTGTTGCGATTTCCTTCACCACTGACATTTCTATTACTGTTTCCATTCTGACCCCCGTTTCCGATGTCATTTCCATTACTGTTTCCTTTTCCATTACGATTACTCTTTCCATCGCTTGATCCACTGTTACTTCCAGCGCCATTTCCATTTGTATGGTCGTCTCCAGTCATCGGCGACTTTGTTGTAATAGTTTCAGTTCGCGTTTCACTGTTTCGATCCGTTGTGGTCTCCGGAATAGCTTTAAGTGGAGGAACGCTGTATCTTGTCCCAACACTTCTTTGGACTCCAGCAGGATTACCTCGAATGCTGAGTTGTTCCAGCATTATTCTTCTATTCCTTCTTTCTTTCAAACGATCTCTAAGCAGCAAACCTTTGGAAAGTGGTTTCGAGCCTGCCCTAACTGTTTTACCTGGTTCTGGCGCGGCATTTTTAGGTGGGGCAGAGGTAGTTGTCATGGGTGCAAGAGCCTGTTCCTGATGCGGGGAATCGGTGACAGGCCGTTTGTGTGTGATTTCCACATTGTTCAACACGACAGGTATTTGCGTTAGAAACGAAGTAGTAGTCACATCAGGAATGTAGGTTGTCTGAGCACGACTTGGTTCTATATTGATGTCGCCAGATACATAAATGTGGTTCCCTGGGTTGCTGGACGGCTCGCAGGTGCATTGGCACTGTAGGTTAGAGTTAGGTGGTGGCGGCCACAAATTTGATAGCGAGGGTTGATTGGAGGGTAAAACCGAGTTCATTGGCAAGTTGTTTGAAATACGCAATGCTATAGCATGACTAAGAAGGACCAGCAAGGTTAACACGACTACTTTCATGATTAATCTGGAAAAGAAAATGATTGTAACAAAAGGTTCATTATATAAACTCAAATGAACAAGAAATGTTTTCTAATATGGACCCTGACAAATGCCTGAAA
>JAECUM010051480.1:0-33268 GCA_016617855.1 Megalonaias nervosa | reverse complement strand
ATAACTAGATCAAATTCTGGGGTTTATTTACGTATCATTGGTAGAATTGCACTTGAGTACACCTTAATTAACGTTATATCTACTTTTATACTAGCGATTTTAACTAGGGTATCCTTGTCGTGGTAGTACATACCGACATGCTTTCAACAACCATAGTATAATTTTTCGTTTTATAATAAAATTATTTTAGATTCCGCTAATTTGTCGAGACGATCATGATTGTCGTTTAGTCGTTTTTCTTCATGAGCTCTTCCACCATAAGCTCGTGCTTTTATTAGATTTGACTGTATTATTAAATCTATTGTTACGTATCGGCTCGTTTAAAGTAACATAAAGAAAAGAGCGAAGACAACAAGCTTTGTAAATTTGAACAAAAATAATTTATTTCCCTAGAAAACACGGTGAAAAGGTAAAAATATGAAACAAGACTTACGATTTACGAAGAAGATCCAAATATTTGCCCTAAAATTGTGAAAAACACATAAGTCCTGTTAATAAACAGTTCTAATTAAAGTAGTCTGAATCTCAATTCCGTTCGAAGATGGCGGACGATGACGTCAGACGAAGGTTTTACACAAGTGTCCAGAATTTACACTGTGAATCACAATTTGTACTGTTCTATTCCAATTTAGAATTAATTTCACCAAATGTCTTTGTCCAAAACCAGTTGTGTAGTTCTCCAGGGAAAATACTTATTATTTAAAAGGTAGATGAAGTGCACGTATCACCGATAACAAAACACATGTCGTTCTTCAGTCGTTCTACAAACGTACGAACGAAAAACTCTTTCCAGCACAAAAGAATACCTTCTTCTTAAGGTATTAGAAACTCTATAAAATGTTACAATGTGACTACCTCTACGGTGTTAAAATATGACTCTAGACTATTTCGCAGGTACCTGAGTATTTAAAGCAAATTAAAACGTCATTCCATGTACACGCACGAAGAACACATGGCTATTTCGAAATCTCGCCAACGTAGTATAGAATGTCAACAAGTATTATTAGAAATGACCGTGGTCACAACCAATCATTTACATAGCTATTGCCGACTGTTTACTTGAATCGACATGCAAAAATCGTGCTCTCGCGAGTCACATTTACGTTCTAAATAAACACGATGTTTCTATCAAAATGTCAGACCCTGCGAACATAATCATCATCATAATAATAATTATAATGAAATAAAAATGAAATAGAAAGAATTCAAATCTCAACACACATGTAATTAAACTATATGGTCGTAACACTATATTTTCCTTGTTAAGCTCAAGCAATATTTTTTTCAGCAGGATTTCAACTTCTTTGTTCTTGACGACAATCATCAGGATGACAGCATCTGTTTATAATATCAAAGTTTCTTCTATTAGTTGTGGTCCTTGCATATGCATAACCCGAGCAATATTTTTTGATATTCAAAAAATGTTGGATTGTTTATTAAATCAAAATTAATTTGTTTCATAAATTGGATTCTATTTCTCTCTCGTACATCGTCTCTAGAACCTATTCCACTACTGACGTCTTTTGTCTAGGTTAAAAATTTTATCATAAAATTCTCTTTCAACGGTTATAATTGGTGGTTCTGACATTTATTATACAATATTAGATTAAATTTGATCATCGAGTGTGTATATTTCAAATGCTTTCAATCCCGGAAACGGATCTTCAGCAGCGACAACATAAATTCGAAAATAAAAATACTTGTTGACAGTATGCTCAGTTGGAATTGTAAAGGATTGTGTTGTTGAAATATACGTGTCTTCTGTACTATACACTATTATCCAGTTGATATCATCGTTTGATCCTTCCAATCGCCAATTATAAATATGCCCAATACTAGAGTTTAATCGGCCGCGCAAAAAATTTCCAAATAGCAACTGCAACAGGAAATTTGATTTTGATCCAAAAGTCTTTGTTTTCTCCGTTAGCCGTCCATTCTTGTCTATCAATGAAAGCGTGATGAGGATAATTTTCCGGATAATGTGTTGATGCGCTTACCTCAAACCCAGCTCGGTTATCAGTTGCCTTAAAAAGTCTTGGAATATACCCAATGTTGTTTTTGGTTCGTTTTACACCACCACTAGATATACTATCAACATACGCTTTATTCGTCAGATCATTAGGATTGACTGGAATATATGTTGTTGTTATTTTATTGTTTCTCATATTTATGCTGGCTGACATTGGTCCGCTTGAATGTCTTAAATACGGGGCGAGTACTCCTTTTAACTGAGCATAACTAATAACATCAGTATCATCAGCTGGTGGTACATTTATCGGTAATCCAGTTACTTTTGAGTTATTACTCATTATTAGGTTACCTGTCATTGTGTCTCCAGTCTTATCGAGTTTGCTATCGTCAACATAATTTAGTTGAGCATATTTCACCGCTTGTGTATTATCAACATTTGCTATCGGATATGTGGTTTCCAACCCAATACTTTTTTTTATTTTTGATATATTAATATTACCGGTAACGGTTCCGCCAGTATTATCAAGCTTGTTGCCATCCACATACTTTAGCTGCAAATAACTCATCGCTTGTGTTTGATTTAAGTTTGCTGGAGGATACCCGGTTTCCAAGTTTATAATTATTTTCCTGACATATCCAAGTTGCGGCTTAACGTTCCTCCTGTCAACGATAGTTTGTTATTATCGATTATTTTTAGTTGTGAGTAACTTACAGCTTGAGTAAGATCGACCTTTGGTGGCGGATAATCTACTTCTAAACCAAGTACTCGCTGATTCGACATTAGTAAATTACCTATCATTGTATCGCCGGCGGTTTTTTATTTTTTTTATTTATTTATTTATTTATTTTTTTGATGAACGATGACGAATCAATTATTCTTGGTTCGTCAGCTGAAAAAGATCCCGATAGCGTTATTCCAAACTTTGTGTAATAACTCATATTATGTAAATTATATAACATAAAATTATATAACAACAATGGCAGAGCCATCGCCGATATTAAATTTTCACACCGAACGATTAATCAAACATAAACACAACAGTGAAATTCCAGATTGTCACTATCTTATTGTTGGTCGTACAGGATCAGGTAAAACAAATCTGTTCTTAAATCTTTTGCTCAACGATAACTTTAATTACAATCGTGTATACATCTATACAATTAATCCGCAGCAGGACAAATATGAGTTATTGAGCGAATATAACCATAAACGTTGTAATGAGTTTGGAGCCGGTGATGATATATTTTTGATAAAACAACCGGAAGATTTATTTCCCGTCGATGAACTTCATTAGTCCGACCATAAAATAATTATGTTTGATGATATTCCGCCTATCAACGAAATGAATATAATTAGATCTTATTTTTCATTATCGCGTAATAAAAGATGTAATTCAGTTTATCTTGCTCAAGGATTTTATAACATGGAAGGTTTATTCGGCGAAATACGGAATGTTTTATACTGTTTCCTGGACTAGATAATGTTGATGTAAGAAACATTGCAAACGAGCAATGCAGTGATGTAACAAAAGATAAATTTATTGAATTATATCATCGATCTACCAAAGACAAATACAATTTCTTTTTATTTGATTAACTAGCACGTGATCCAACTAAAATGTTTCGTTATTGTATTAATGAGTTTATCTAGGTAAATTTTATAAAGCGTATAAAAAATAACAGATGGATAAACATCAACAAAGAATTGAACTACTAAAGAAATTTGTTGAAACTCGAGCTGCTTTTAAGAAAAGAGTGCAAGAAGCGCGGAGTGGACAACGCGTTGCAGAAGAAGAAACCACCAATTTTTCTTTGTAAGCCGGTTACTGAAGCAGTATTTGGCAAACAACCAGAAATATCAACATTGTCTCCGGAAGAACTAGAAAAAAATGAAAGAAAAAGGGTTGTTAGGTTTACTAGGAGAAAGATCGAGAGAAGAAACTAAATAAAATTGTAGACGAACTTGTTAGAAATATTGCTGATCCTGTTGCACGACAAGCTGAATTTGACAGATTAATGAAGAACCCCCTTATGCTTCAACACGCTATTGCAAGAATGACGGTTAATTCAGCCGAGTTAAAGAGGCTGATAGAGAATTTGTCAGAGCAAACTAAGGAATTAGCTGAGAAACAAAAAAAGAATGACTGAAGCTACCGTAGAAATAATGTCTATCGAAAATCAGATAAGAGTTTATAGAAAAAATGCACGTGTTAAAATATTAGATGAAGAATATAATAATTGTAATGGTAAACATAATATCAAAGACATTGGCAATATTCGAAATTGGCCAGCAGAAAAATGTAAAGATTTAACAGAAAAATTAAGAGAAATTATCAGTACTGGTTTAAATGCTTATGAAGAAAAAAAAAACTAATAGAGGAAAGGAATTTATTAAGAATATATGATACTATAAGAGAAGAAATTATCGCTACAGAAATGCTTCAAACAGCAACACAGTATCGAAATAAACCAGGAGGTTATAGTAAAGCATGGCCTTTCAAAAGACATATATGAAAGCGAACGAGATAGAAGATTACCAGAGAAAATAGAAACAACTGGATCTGGAGTTAAAGTTTTTGTATCCGCCGCTGAAATAGTTGACCGACTTATGTTATTGATATCATCTAAAGAAGCTGGTATCGAAAGCACAGAAATTGACAACGAGATTACTGATATATTAGATCATCTTAGATCCAGTGGATTACTAACATCATCCGAGTACCAAATATTACAGTGATCTTATCGCGTAAAATAATCTAACAACGTTGATATTTCACTAACATCAACGACATTATTACTCGATTCGTCACAAACAACAAAAAAAAAAAAACAGCACAAATTTTTCTGTCTATTACAATCCACCAATAGGACTAGATCAAAATAAACAATACTTAATTGGATTAATTTCTGTTTTGATATGGCATTATATGGCAAATGTAAAAACAAACGTCAACGACGATTGTACATTTAATCCTGGCGCGTGAGTAACAGTCGAAATACCTCAAGGAGCATATAACATAACTCATTTTAATAAAACGATAAAAGAACTAATAACAAAAAATGGAGCCGCCACGGATAATTTTCAGTTAACTCCGAACTATAATACACTACCAGCTAGAAATCACGTTAAAAAATAATTTGATAACCGATTTTTCACCAGCGACTAGTATCGCATCATTGATAGGATTTAAAAACCTACAATACGGCAGTGTTACAGAACAAAGTATATCGTATGATGGAGATTTACCCGTTAACATAACAGAAGTAAATACAATTTTAATCAATTGTTCTACTGCACTAGGATCTTATTCGGCAGTAGGAAGCCAAGGTCAAACGATCTATAGATTTCACCAGATATTCCTCCAGGATCACTGATGCAAATTACTCCTAGGCAATTAGTACACTATCCGATTAATCTTGAAAATCAAATAACGAGTATAACAATGCAATTAACATATCAATCTGGGTGACAAAGAGATCTTAACAATGAAATTGTCACGTATTACTTATGCCTACGCGTGCAAGATTAATTTTGCGAACCTATATTTTATAACAAGATGAGAAGAAGAAAAATTTACAGAACAAAAATTGTAGGTGGATTTTTTGGAAATATATTTACAACAATTGCTGAGAATATACCAGGAATAGCGCGTAAATTAGCACCAATTGCACTTGACTCAGGTAAGTCTTTTGCGACTGCGGCCGGCAGTGCAGTCGGGAAAAAAATCGCCGATAAAATTAAAGGACGCCCACCACCAGCACCTTCGGCATCGGAAATAAAACAGGCAATATCATATATTGCACCAACAAAAGAAACAGAATGAGCTATGATAGCTACCACAAAAAAATTATTATCGCCACGCGGTGAAAAAATAGTACGTCAACTTGTAAAGAAAACGAAGCCAATGACTTCTGCTGACTTTTAATCGTCGCAATTTTGTGTGGCTATTAAAAATAATGTCAGCTAAAATTTATCTTGATTTTGCCGAAGAACATGATACTGAAGACATTGTAACAGAATTTGAATACGTCGAGTATTCGATGAAAACTCAAATGAACCAACTAAGGCCAGAGTTAGAACTTTTAACACAAGAGATGAGGATGTGTTTTAATTGCCGCATAAGGCGGTTTAGAAGTACGTGGTCAAGTGTTAACAGCACTTGGCGGTAATATTGCAGCTGGTGCAGAAATTGCGCTTGTCAATAACGGTTGAAGTTTGTTTATAAGTGCTAAATGCCAGTCAAACCGTGAAAAACATCTCGATGCACTTGCCCGTAGCAAGTACGATACTTAACATCGTCTCGTTTATCGATGATTACCCAAAATCAGTTGCCACTAACATGATGTGGTTTAAAGATTCCTCATTCGGGGCAGCTGTTTCAAGCGAATTCCCTACTGGTGAGGATAATCCTGCTCCAGATAACAATAATCTAATCTCCAATCCAGCTGCTAATGATGCAGCTGCGATAGGAAACTCAATAAGATTTGCAGTTACAAATATATGATGACAGCAATATAACGAAGGATATGCCAAGCGAAAAGCGTTTGCCGCAGAATCTCGCCAAATAACAATGATACTTCCGTTAAGCAAAAATATTTGGATTTTGTCGCGATCACAGCAAAGTTTTTCGTGGACTAAAACATACTCTTATTTTAGATAGAGCGGAACAAAACGATTGTATAATGCACGCTGATGGAGTAGCTGAAGGACAGTTTGTTATTACAAGACTAGCGTTATGGATGCCACGAGTTGTCCCATCGACAAGTAAGATGATGGAACTTGAGTCGACGTTAACCGCGTGGGCAAAAAGAATATATTTCCAGCAGATCAAAATTTATCAAACAGCAGTTCCTAACACAACTGATTACACGTGGCGTGTTACAACCGCCCCCAGCGAACAATTACCTAGACACTTGTTTGTTGTATTTCAACGACAGGCGCGTCGCGGTGATCAAGAAATGAACAATTCCGTATTTGATAACCCAGATGTAAGGCGAATATTTGTTAGGATAAATTCGAAACAATATCCCGGACGTACAATGGAATGTAACTTTGCTGATGATGAAACTAGAAATGTTACAGGAGCTTACATGTACCTCATGGAAGCAATACGCAAATACCAGGACGCTGATAGTGAAGCGAAATATCTGTCGAAGAATTTCGATCGATTTACCCAATCTTTTACTTCGACGTATCAAAACAATCCGCACGAGATATAGGATCTACAGCTGATATTGAAGTTACTTGGATGCTTGGTGTGGCTCCAGCGGTGCAGTATAACTTATATGCTCTAGTCGCCAGTGATAGATTCTTGACAACTGACGCGACTGAAAGATGAATGACTGTACAAGTTTAATCTAACAACCTTGATATAATGAAAACCGAGTACACAATTCGAGAAATATACATAACGCCCGGCCAGGTTGAAAAATTATCAGCAGCGGTTGCTAAACGCTGTTCTGTTACTTTAATGACGTCTCCGGCAGCTACAAATAAAACACCGGTTAAAGTAATGTTGATGCAACAACAAATCGATAAACATGATCGCAAGAGATTTCAGGAAAACCGTTTGTTCTTAAACTATCTGTTGCACAAGTAACAGCGATGTCAAAACACGGCGGATTTCTTGGACCAGCACTTTCTACAATAGCTAGAGCAATACCAAAGATTTTACCTGTACTAGGAACACTGGGACTAGCGGCAGCATCAGGGGCAGTATCAGGTGCAACTAAAAAGCCGGTGTCTGAAGATGGTATCAAACAGATCTATCGTCAGTGACAAAGTCACCGTGTTAGTTTTATGTTACAATAAATAATATAATGCCAGCTAAAAAAAGAGCAAGACCGTGAACAATCAAAAAAAAAGAAAAAAAGAAAGAAAATAACGACAAAGTCGAAGTCGCCAAGGAAAATAAAACAAGGAGGATTGATTCCAATAGCTCCACTTTTAGCGGGACTAGCGGGAAGTCTGCTACCGAATCTACTAGGAATCGGACGCGGAATGACACTACCAGTGACCAGGCACCGTTGACGACGTCTGCGACGTTGACAATGCCTGTCGCGTTGAGTAATTTTGATTTGCTTCAAAAATGTATTTTGCTGAATATTTTCCAAAGATGAACTTGATGACGTACCAGCAGGTGGTTCGTGTATCACTAACATACAAAACTTCGATGATGGATCTGATACTCATTGGGCTGCTGTTTACGACAATATTTATTTTTATTCGTTCGGACTTCCTCCGAGTGATCTTATAAAAAAAAAATATGTTTAAAAAATTTTTAAAAATAAATTATTCGTCTAATCAACCACAGCCGGTTGAAATATCAGCTTGTGGTTATTAATGTATTATGTTTCTCCGGCAGATGTCAAGAGGTCCCGATTTTCTAACCTTTATTTTACAATTTGATAGGCATTCGAGTAAAAAACGACGACGACATAGCAATAAAGTTTGTGTGACAATAGAATATAACATGTCGCAAACTATAACGTATTGCCTCAAATGTAAAACCAAAACGCCTAACAAACCCGAAAAAATAGAGAAAACAACAAATAATAGAACGATGCTAAAAGGTATTTGTACTGATTGCGGTAGTAGAAAAATGTGTTTCTTTCTTCGACGACTTCATCGCCGACTACTCCGTAGTTGGGTGCTGGTGTGGATAGAGTTATTTTAGTCGATGATTATAATAATAATGAGTCGAAGTTGCAATTGTGGTTGTGATAAAGATCTTGGCATATAACAAGATAAAATTGTTACGAACTGTCAATCATGCAATCGCCGGGAAGTAATTGGTTCTGGGATGGATACACAGAAATTTACTGGAAAATTACCGAAACCAGTAGGAGGATGGACATTACCCGGACACAAATACACTGGGCAGTACAATCCGCTGGATAAACAACTAGACGAAAACGATAATCCATTACCAGAACAAGAGCCTTATAATCAAGTTGATGCAATAGCAATGCGTCACGACATCTGTTATCGTGATATAGAGCGTATTGATAACGTTCGTGTGGAGAACTCAAAATCAGACTGTGATAAGGTAATTCTAGGCGAACTTAAAGATATTAAACCCATAAATCTACGAGAGAGATTTTATAGACGTTTGGTTCAAGGATTAATAGGAACTAAATATAAACTCGGTCTCGGAGAGTCTCCTCTCCACGATGATCTGGCATCAGAGCTACACAAACCTAAAAGATTTAATCGTACACTAAACGAGTTGATGCATAAACATTTGACAGCTAGAAACACTAATGATCTTCCACAGATCGTTGATAAGTACAATAACACAAAACATAAATCTATCAAAATGTCATCAAACGACGCGATTAAAAATCCGATTCTTGCAAACGAACACATGTATTGCAGACATAAATTTCCAGTCGGTGATAGCGTTCGAATTTCATTAACAAAAAAAAAAAAAAATTTGAAAAAGGATTTACTCCGAACTGGAGTGAAAAAGTGTTTGTCGTTGATAAAGTACTTTTAGCAATACTCGTAACGTATGCGATAAAAGATCTAGTCAGGAACACATAACTGGTAGTTTTTATGACAGCAACTACAGAAAACTGAACAAGATATTTTCGTTATCGAACGAGTAATAAAAAAGAGTGGTGATAAACGCCTCGTTAAGTGGCGCAGGTACATTGATAACTTTAATAGTTGGATACCAAGCAAAGGGATCAATGCCGGGAAATAATGTTTTTGTAAATTCCTCATACTTACGTAATATTGATTTGCATTTTACAGGCTTACATAATGATATTAGATATTGTCGGTGATCATCAGAGATCGTCATCAGATTAAATATCTTGATAAATATAAAATCGTTATATATAACCGTTGAAATGACACACACGTTGTCCTTCTTGGATATCATCACGAAATAACGTGTAAATAAAATATTTCTTAAAGATTTCAACTCGCTCGGCATTATCACCTTTGACACTGATCTTATGACCAGCTGCAGTTGCTTTACCAAACAGTTGTCGGCATTTGACATGTATCACCGACCCTAACATATTTCCCGCGTACATCTCGTACTTGGGGTGAACATAATCGTCCTCTTGCTCGCTCATCAGATTATGTGCCATTATACTATAAGCATTTTGTATCTCTAATTGATTGTTTGACTAGCCCTTCGACCAGTGAGCTACCTGTTTGAACAATAAATTAGAGATATGATAGTACATTATATAACAATGCTGAAGTTACGTGATATAGAGAAAAAGAGCCTTACAGGAGAATCTACAAAAATAGCTACTGCTTTCGCGGGATTTGACAAAAGCTATCGGTTTGATAAACTGTGTTAGTAAACTTTACCTCAACGAATCTTTATCATTTGTTAGAACCAACTATAAAACGTGAACTTGAAAAACATATGGGCTTGAAAATCCTAGTGCAGTATCACGTTATATTCTCAAAACTGCTTGTGACAGAAGAGTCGACTGATGAGGAAATTGCAGACCCGTTCGTTAACGCGTAATCAATGCGTGTTTTGCTTGGAACTAATCTTTCATCCCAGCTGATGAAATACACCAGGAAAATCGGGAAAAGACAGAAGAATTCACAGGATCAGGTTCTAGTTGGAAGTTTGAGATGATTACTGAAATTATATTTCACACGATGAAATATAACGTATTACGCGGTAGAGGTGCTAATAGCGCTCAGTCTTTTCACCTGCCACAAAAAAATAAAAACTAAAAAATGCTATATAAATGTAAAATAATTTGATAACAAATGCTTCCAGTGGGCTATTCTCTCTGCGATGTTTCCAGCAGAAAAAAATGCTGATCGCGTTGATAAATATTTTAGTCACGTTACAAAATTAAATTTTACTGGTATTAACTTTTCAGTTGCGGAAAATCAAATACTAAAGTTTGAAAAACAAAATAATATTTCAGTTAACGTATTTAGTCTTGACGAGCACGTAAACGTTTATCCAAGATATATTTCTGAAACAGCCTCGCAATCGACAATAAACTTATTGTTTTATAAAAATCATTACGTATGGATCAAAAACATCAACGGACTTGTTGGTAAACAGTACAGTAAATATAAAAATAAGAAGTACTTCTGTTATCGTTGTTTACATGGCTGTTCCGACAATGAAAACTTACAAAAGCATCTACAGTACTGTACTAATGAACAACGAATAACAATGCCAGGCGAGAACAAAAAATTCTTCGGTTTGTTAATCATAATCATAAGCTAAAGAGTCATTTCGTTGTATGCGCACACTTCGAGTGTTTACCTCAACCTGTACTTGACGCTGAAAATAACCCTAACCAATCGAGTACAAGAAAAATTCAAAACCATATTCCATGCGGAGTAGCGTATAAAATAGTTTGTTGCGTTGATCCTAGTTTATCCAAACCAATTAAATTATATCACAGTAAAGATGCAGCTATTTGGCTCCTAAAGCATTTGATTAGTGAAGTTGATATATTTAATCGTTTAAGAAGAATCGTTCCAGCGATAGAGCTGACATCTCAAGAAGAATCTGATCACGAAAAAGCGGAATTTTGTCACATCTGCAAAAAATCCTTTGACATAGAACCTGGTAATAAAAAAGTACGTGATTATTGTCATTTAACAGGACAATTTCGTGGAGCTACTCATGATAAGTGTAATTTAAAATTTCCTGCTCCATATTTTATTCCCAGTTGTTCTTCACGATTTCCGAGGATATGACAGTCACATTATTGTAGAAGCTTTTGGTGATCTGAAATAACGTCTCGTTTAAAATTCGATAATATAATCAAGTGTATCCCAAATAATTTTTGAAAGTATATGTCACTTACTTTAGGTAAGTTGCGTTTCATCGACAGCCTACAGTTTATGGTAGCATCGTTAGATGAGCTAGTAAAAGGTTGTAGCGAGTTTTTTAACCTACAATATTGTTTTAGTAATCATGCAAACTTGTTAACAAAAAAAGGATTATTTCCATACAAGTACCTCGAAGCTTGGAGTAAATTTGATGACATTTCTTTACCTGACAAAGATAAATTTTATTCACAATTTAAAAAATGAAAATATAACCAATGACAAGTATAATTATGCACAAAATATTTGGAAAGAATTCGATTGCAAAACATGTGGCGATTATCATGATTTATATTTGAAAACGGATGTGCTATTGCTTGCGGATATGTTCGAAAGTTTTCGTCGAATAAGCTGCAACAATTATGGACTATATCCCTGTTGGTATTATTCTACTATTGAGTTATCTTGGGATGCTTTGTTAAAGTTTAGTGAAATCGAGCTAGAATTACTAACAGATGTTGACATGTTTAACTTTATCGAAAAAGATATCCGAGGCGGTATTAGCGTGATAACAAAAATGTGTTCGGAAGCAAACAATAAGTACATGAAAAATTATAATCCTGAGCTTCCATAGAAGTATATTATTTACAAAACGCGCATAATTTGTACGATTATGCAAAGTCAGAACCAATGCCGTTTGGTGGATTTTGGATTTCGTTGGATTACATCTGATCACTTTCTTGGGGAAACAGAAAAAAAGGATACCAAACGATGTTTCGTATTTCGTTGAAGTTGATCTCGATTATCCTGCATCGTTGCATGATTTACATAAGGATTATCCGTTTTGTGCGGAATCATGATAATCGATTATAGTTTGTTATCTCAGGAACAACAAGCATTGGCATCACCAAGACAAAATTCTATGGTAAAAAACTAGTCCCAAATTTACCTGACAAGCGAAATTATGTTTTGCATTACAAAGTTTTAAAACAAGCGGTAGATGCTGGTCTTGTGTTGAGGAAAGTTCATTAAGTGTTAAAGTTTAATCAGTCGCCGTGGATAAGAGGTTATATTAGCTCAAACACGTCAAGGAGACCTGTAGCTGAAAACGATTTCGAGAAAAACTTCTTTAAGCTTATGAATGACTCCATCTTTGGTAAGACAATGGAAAATATTAGAAAGCGAGTAAACACTGAGCTAGTTAATGATATCAACCGCCGAAACAAACTTGTATCAGATGATGATTTTGTCAGCATGAAAATTTTTAATGAGAACCTTGTCGCGGTACAGAGACGAAAAACAAATCTAAAACTAAATAAACAGATTTATGTTGGCACTTCTATACTTGATTTGTCGAGTAGTAGTGGCCGTCAAGTAAACTATTGTTTACCGATACTGACTCGCTTGTTTATAAAATAGAGACTGAGGATGTATGTCAAGATATTTTTGATAACCGACATCTGTTTGATCTTTCCGATTATCCTCGCGATAGTAAATTTCATGTTGATACAAATAAAAAGGCCATTGGTAAATTTAAGCATGAAATGATCTCCCTCATCATCAAATACTTTATTGGATTGCGGAGTAAAATGTATGCCGTGTTGCTGGACAATAATAAAATAATACGAAAGCAAAAGCTTTACCTCGCAATTTTGTGAAAAAATATCTATTAGGTTCGATGATCACAAGTACATACTTGACGGTGGCGTTAGTTTTATAAGCGCAATGGCTATTCGAACAAATCACCATAAACTTGAAACAGGTATTATTAGCAAACGTGGATTAAGTAATTTCGATGACAAACGTTATTGCGAAAACGGAATTAATACGTTTGCACTTGGATATGGTTGTGATCATAAATCTATACTTGATATTATCTTTTCATCTGACGACAGCGATAAAGTCGCCGACGATAAATTTATATTTAATGACTAGGGTATGAAATTTTGTGTGAACAATACAAATAATGTTTGAAAATTTGACAGTGACACATAGCAATAATAGCAAGATCAAATATCTAACGATAGACGGTAAACAGTTGACAGTTGAAATTAACAATTAAACATCAAGAATATGTTTCAGTGGCCGTGACAGGCTAAAACTTTCACTTATCAGATCTGGCAACAGCAAGTATATCAATTATCTTGAACAATTAAGCCAGAAATTGTCAGAAGGATTTAATAACTTTCATGATCCGATCAGTCAACAAAAATATACTAAACTTACCATTGATTTTGATCGATCAAAAGTATTTTCTATTGACAAAAGATATCCTTTTAATAAACTAGAAATGAAAGATTTATTGGAGTATCGTCATTGTGTAAGCGGTAGGGTAATGTTTAGTCTTTATTGTCGAGATGACGAAATACTTATAATTGCAACAGTTGAAACACTGATAATCGATGATGAGGTTTGAAATTTTATCTAAACTTTAAAAATAATCTGACATCAGAAACCTCACACGTAAAATAAATTGTCTATCCTGATGGGGATATAGTCCTTGAGCCAGAATCCTTGTGGTTGAAAATAAAACTATAGTTGTTGGGAGAGGAATGGATGGGAGTATCTGGGAAAGAAAAATCGTACTTAATGAGAGTCTCTAGCACATGGGGATATAGTCCTTGAGCCAGAATCCTCTTGTGGTGGAAAAAAGTATAGTTGTTGGGAGAGGGATGGATGGGAGTCTCTGGGATAGGTAAATCGTACTTAATGAGAGTATCTGGCACATGGGGATATAGTACTTGAGTCAGAATGCTTAATATCATCTACTACTATAAAGATTAGGAGTAATCAGCGTCAGCGTTGCTGAACATGTTGACCACCACGTGAGCAAAATGATTTATGTCACAATGAATAGATCCTGGCAAACAAAGAGATATAGTTAGGCTTTTATTGTAGCATTTTTAACGTCAACTATCCTGAGCAAATATTTGCAATTAAACATTGAAAACTAATATTTCATCTTTATCACTTGCACCCCATGTGGAGGTGTACCCGAGTTACCTTTTTATTAGTTTAGGATGATATCACTTTCAATCGATTTCACTCGGAAGAAATTCCAGTGGCATGGAACAAACAATGCAGAAGGGTGATTGATATGGAGGTATTGATTGACTGAAAGATAGCTGAGTAAATGTCGTGTGGGTGTTTGTTTTTATTATTATCATTAACGATCAAATCTTTATACCGTGAGAATTATCATCCGTGATTATTTAATAATAATAATAATAATAATAATAATAATAATAACAAAAAGAAGAAGACGTATGAAAAGAAGAAAAAGAAAATAAGAATGTCAGATGATTATCAGGACTAAACTAAAACACCCATAATACGTCTTACGATCCAAATTATACAATTTAGGCACCGCCAACGTAACGCGCTATTCAAAAGTTATAATCTTCATATTTACTACCAACTAGACCCAAAAGATGACTTTCTGCGAAACCTTAATATCGATATGATTTTCCTTTCAAAATAAGTGGCGATTTTATCTTCAAAATGGCTGCCAAGGCGGCCATATTGGATGCAAGTCCATCACCATCTTTTATCCCAAGTGTTCTTACTTCAATGAGGTAGATGTCACAGTCCTGTAATGGCAATAAATACGTGCGTTGGGTAAAAAAAAAAAAACAAGTCTGATTCTGTTTTCCAGACTTACGAACCAATCATATCCAAAGGTTTTCCAGACTTACGAACCAATCATATCCGAAGGTTCTATATCACTTATTTGTGAATTTGCCAAACTGGCCCCTGTTCAAATATTAATGGACACAGGAGCTTCTCATGGTCTCTTGTTATCAGATACTTTGGCTTCGTCTGAGAGGTCCTCTTCTGGTGAAAGTTGTTTTATTCAGCGAGTAGAATGCAGCTTTGTTAATGTTCCTCTACATTGTGTTAATTTGGCAACAGAGTGAGTTTATGGACCAGTGACTATTGGAACATTGATTTCCTGACATGTAGGATGAATTGATTTACAACTAAACAATCACCTAGCTGAAGATAAGGTCCTTGCTTAATCCATTAGTAGCTGACAAGCCTAATTTAAATCAATAAGCTGAGAATGATGTAGATCAGGAAATTCTTCTTTAGCTGTCACATGTATTGGTCAGTCTTTGATTTTGTCACCTTTGCTCCTGGTATTAATTAATCATAGGAATTGATTACAATGATCTTCTTCTTGCTATTCCTTCTCTCTAATTCTAATCAGGGTGACACTCCTTGTCGAACCAAAACGATATTTTGGGATCTTGCAACATTGACATTAGACAGATCAGGGGAAAAAATAATGTGATTGCAGATGCATTCTCACGTGTGTAGAAGTTTGTATTGCTTTATTTTGTGTATATTCTGTGTCATTCGTAAAACATCTCCCTATGAATTCTAATTATTAGAGTATCATACGCGAATCTGACTAATATCCAAAGAAAACTTTATTTTATAAATCTTTCATTTCCTTTAAAGAGGATAGGTGATATATAAATATAATTTATATTGTGTGCTTAATGTTTAGTCAATGATTTTAATTCGTAAATTGCACGTTTACATAGCTAACCTTTGTCCACGATTATAAGTTGTAAACAAGATTTTTGCTAGCATTTTAACTAAGGCCAGTATTGTTTAAAGTTTGATTAGGTTTTCCCATTGGAATGTTGAACATTCTTTTGCGTCGTAGGCCAACTAAAAATGTGTATAAATATGGAAGTGATAAAAATAATTTATTCTTGCATTAGACCAGTCTCTGGGAATCCATTTCGTGATTATAGTTTACAGTTGACATAAACTGTTTGTTTGACATACGCATTGGATTTACTAACGCGCTCATTGACTTTTGGACGAACACATCATTTTGGATTGCGTTATTGGCATATAGGGACGTTCAAGACTATTAGTATAACAGGATATTCACAACATGGAATTTATTTGGAACCTTTTATATTATTGGACACATGATAGGATATTTAAGACGTTGATTTTAATCAAATTGTTTGTTTCACTTCTTTTCTGTTATATATTATAAATCATAGTCATCACGACATGTGTAAGATTCGATGTATTATAGAATCTATTTGCATGCATAATCAGCAAATATCATCCCACCACACATAATGTTCTAAACTATGCTATAAATTAAAAATTGAGAGGTGACTAATAATAATAATAATAATAATAATAATAATATCAGGTAATTTCGTATATGGCCAATGCAAAATTCATTAGTATTTTAAAACGAAACAGATTGTTTTGTCTTCGTATAAATTTTCATAGTATATGCTTTTCATGTATTAACCCGAAGATGTGAATTTCTTTGTTATCAAATTTAAGTAAAAATAACTCAGCAGTAAGAACTGAAATTATTTTCAAGTAAGTCCCAGAATTCTACAAGAAAATATTTGGTAATACTAAAACAGTTCTGATAAATACAATACAAAGATCATTATCATACAAGCTAGAGATATTTTAACTCATACTCCAAGAAGATTCGAACTCATGTCCACGGGCTATATGATATGATTATGATTATGCCCGGGGGAGGGGAGGGGGCTATCTCTATCGTCTGCGCGTTTCATTTCAAAAGGAAGTTTTCTGTGTAAAAGACGACCCTTCTCGCCGGTAATTTTCAGTTTCTGGACAAGTCAGCTTTTAGCGATGGGGTGCACGACTGCACATGTAATTGCATAAAAGGAAAATACTACGTCGTCTGCTTTGATATTTACAATGTCGAATCAACCAAGCGAAAAGAATGACAACTACACATTTGCCTTTCACTTGGATTTAACAAGCGGTGTAATTACTATGGTCATATGTGCAAAGGGATATAACTCCAAAAACTCAACATTACAGTAATTTATTGAATTATCCGGTGGTTACCGAATGGGATGAACTAAGTCGCTCAGTTGTTTGAGGAAAATAGACTTACCCATAGTGTACACAATAACGCGTCGTGTTAGTATGGAAAATCCGTTATACATGAAAGACGCTGAGGATGCCAGTGTTAGGGACACTCTGGTCACAGTCAGGTTAGAAATTATAAATCAGTGGATGAAACTAAGTTCTGTACACATTTAATCACATTAACGATTTCCGTGACTGAAATCGGTAGGGTCCTTAACATGCTATCATATTGCCAAAGGGTGAGGATGGGAGGGGGCTTAGGCTGACCGCCCAGGTAGGGGATGTACCTGCCGGTGCGCGGGCTGAAGCCTCCACCACATCTGATGTCCCATGGAAATATACCTTACCTAAACTAAATAAAGAGAATAGGAGGGCTGCTTGATGGGGACCGAGGTGGGGAACATCTCTGGTTGACAGCCCACGTTGGGGCGGTACCGCGGGCTGAAGAGATCCCCACACTTACAGCGTCCACGGATGGATGGCCAACCAAATTCAAAAAATAACTATATTACATTTAATTCTTTGATTCCGCCAGTAATAAATAAAAAATAAGCATATTACTAATGGCACATGCATGAAGGGAAAACACACTTTGCTAACGTAAGAAACTAATTCCTTCCAACCTTCCCTTTCCCTTTTTTTTTTTTTTTTTTCTCTCTTACATGCATATCTAGGAATAGGATAGACGATCAAATGGGAACAGGGAGCCTGCGGACTAGATGAAGTATGGGGCACAGGCATCGCAGGGCTATATCACAAGGCGGTTCGCGAATTGAACAGATCTGGAAAGAGTTCCAGAACACCCTATTTGCAGTACATGGACATGCAATACATTAACACGGGGAATTATATACAAACTACTAACCACGTGGTTTCCCCAAATAAACCCATTCATACAAGTACACAAAAATACAAAGGAATTTTTACTCTTTCTTTGGCTTTTAGGCCCTTTCGGACCATTTGTATACGAAAAGGAAAAATCATCTAGACTAAAAATGGCCGAAGACAAAAAACAAAATTCGAAAAAATAGCCAATTATTACCAGTGTTGTTTAAATGCACGCTGTCGGGAGAAAGGTATGAATACCTGAAACCAGTATGGCGACAAAAAGCAACACTAGGGTGATGACTAAAACAATCCTCAAGTGAAATATCATTTGGCTAATAACTCGCAGATATTGTCTTCGAGTCATGTTACGTGGCTGAGTGGGAGCCAGGAAACTACCCACCAGCACGAGGCGCATACCAAAATGGAGCAGGCGGTCACAAAGACGGAGCATAGAAGAAATAACATAACTAGGAGAATGCGTATTGAGGTCGTTTTCCCTTTTTTGGAGGAATACGGCATCAGGGGTAACCTCTCAGCGAAAACTATCCCGCAATATTCTATGGACAGTTGCTCCTGAAAAAAACATGAAACACTGCATTTAAATTTTCGGGCCATGTTAGTGTAGATGTTTGCATATAGCGCTCGAGGCGACAAACAAGGTTTTGTCAACACACGTAGAGAAGCATGATTTAATCTAAGAGAGAGAGAGAGAGAGAGAGAGAGAGAGAGAGAGAGAGACTCTTGGATGATAGTGGCGTTCGCTCCAATTGGACATGTGCCACATCTAAAATAAAGACGATGGGACTCTTTAAATAGGACATAGACTAATCACCCTCGAATACCTACGAGGAAAAACTGAGAAATGGTAGACAGACGAATTCAAACACACAAATCATTAGGATTTTGATTTATTTTTGTAGTATTTTCCGTTTCTCATAAAATATAATAAAGTACTTAGAAATCCAAACAGAAATTGAATATCTCCAAACAAGAAATTTGAATTGGATAAATTTCCCTTTTTTAATAACAAATAAAACATAAATATACAACCTGGGTGAAATTTGATATCTCTTCCGTCCTAACAACAAAATCTATAGCACACAAACAATAAAGCAAACTCACACATAGCAAACACAGGACTTAGGTGATAATTGGCAAAGATCACTGATAAAGAGGACAATGGATTCCGCCTCGGACAATGAAGCCCCGGGTCGGATGAACAACCCATTAAGATTGAGAAACAGCCTGGGCTCTCAAACATATTAGGGACAAAATATACCCCATTCAAAACTATATCTAAATACATTTTTTGGAAAAAGTTCTTTTTAATAAAAAAGCACAACACCACAGACCATAGGGGGCACAAAAACACATAAAACCAGTTTTATTTTTTGGGAAATGGCGAGGGTCATCTGTCTGGTGCCCCCAAAAAAATGAAATCGATAGGGTGATGCAAACAAACTGGGAGGTATATTCAGACAAATTAATGTACATGTGCATGCACATTTATTATTTGTGTGCGTGTGTATGTATGTGTTTATGCGAGTCATACTACGTTATATATAAACACAATATCTCTTTCAAAAATATCAGATCCCGTGAAAATAATCATTACAATATAATGTAATGATACAAAAATAAAATAAATATGAATTTAAAATTAACACACAAGTAATTAAATTACATATTTGTAATAATATATATATATATATATATATATATATATATATATATATATATATATATATATATATATATATATATATATATATATATATATAGATAGATAGATAGATAGATAGATAGATAGATAGATAGATAGATAGATAGATATAGTCGAGGAAAACCAGGATTCTAGCCCAGAGACCCTATCGCTATATGATTTCAGTTCATCCCACCACACCGACATACTGACCAACCCATGTCAAGAAAGGACCTACCACGGGGTGGGGGGGGGGGGGGTATTTATTTTTAAAGCTTAGATAAAATTCCATACCCTATCATCACCATACTTTTATGATAGTCTTTTTCATACCTGCTAACTCTCATTGGTAGAATATCTGTTAACATACTGTCAATAATACGAAACTCGCGTATTAAATCGTCCATATCGTATTTTACGCCTCGCACATAAGATCTTATCTGATCAAGTAAATTTTTATAAGTGATACTTGCTGTTTTACAAGCACTTTTTAGTCTCAAGTCGAGGCCCAATTCTTTTACACGCTGTTGCAAGAGAAACACCAACACCGGATATGATTAACAACAACGGGTTTAATGATGGTCCACTTGAGATTATGGCAGAGCAAGTCTTTAGCAGTGGTAAATATGATATTACTCGAAGTATTCTAAATTAATGCTTGTAACATTGTTTTACACACCAAAGATTTTTATGATAAAATTTGTAATATTGCATTAGTGCGTCCACATCTTGTTTTGGAATTTTTTCTGAAATATGATTGAAGTTGATGATCTGGTTTTTCATTATACAATATTTGTTTACAGTTTTTATACAATATTAAATGTTCTAGTACCAACAATCAAATCAAGAAACTCATGGAATTTATCATTGTTAGGATCAGCTATAAAATCTCTATACTTGTCATAAACATCAGACGAAGAATCATTGTATCGTTTATCTGTTATTACCTCATTTTTCTTTATCCAACTATAGGAATCAAACGTGTTTTCTACTTCACGTTCATACAAATCTATTTCATTCACCAAATTACCGTATTCTGTTTCTGTTTCATCAGTAAACCCAAGTACAAAATTCATTTGATGCAACGTAACATTTATGAGGACAAGATGTTGTCTGATAATTGCGTATTCGACTATAAAATTTATTAGCATTACTTTTCGGAGTCTGTCCCGTTCAATTATGAGAAGACCAATAACAGAACCTACTTTCAGCATTAATTTTGCATATGGTTTCTTGAGTAATTTCTCGATTTCATTGTAATATTTTCGTATTGACAGTTGTCTAGATCGTTGGATCGATGGAAATGGAACATCGTATTCTTCACTTATGTCGTAGTAAGAATCAATCTTTTCTTCCAACCTTGTTTGTTTGACTTCTTCTAAAACTTTTCTCGCTCAACATCACTGAAATTATCAATTTAGTCGTTAAGACTTTTGATTAGCCCTAGAGATTCGTTAACAATAAATAGATCGAATCCAGGTTTTTTACGTATCATTGGTAGAATTGCGTTTGAGTACACCTTTATAATCAACGTTGTATTCATTGATATACTAGCGATTTTAACTAGGGTGTCTTTGTCATGGTAGTACATACAGAGATGCTTAAAAATTTCTCGTTTTGAAAACTATCTTGTAACTTTTTGTTGCTTTTTACATTTATTTTTTTAGATTCCGCTAGCTTGTCAAGACGATTATGATTGTCGTTTATTCGTTTATCTTCCTGAGCTCTTCCACTATAAGCTCTCGGACTTTTATTATATTTGATCGTTTTATTAAATCTATATTTTCCTTGTCAAGCTCAAGCAATATTTTTTCAGCACGATTTCAGCTTTTTTTTATTCTTCTAGGCAATCATCAGGATGACAGTATAAGTTTATTATATCAAAGTTTTTTAATGCTTCTATTAGTTGTGGTCCTCGCATATACATAATGCGAATAAAATTACTCATATCTTCTGGCAATGGAGAGTTTAACATTTAAATAAAAAGACTTTTCATAGTTAGGATTCTACTTGCCACTTGTGATTCGTCGCTAACATCTGCTTTACGAACACCTTTGCTGGCGTTAAAAATATTATCATAAAATTCTCTCGCAACGGTTATAATTGGTAGTTCTGACATTTATTATACAATATTAGATTAAATGTATTCGCAACAACTTTGTCGTCAACTCCGATCATACCTGATCATCGAGCGTGTATATTTGAAATACTGTCAATCCTTGAAACGGATCTTCAGCAGCGACAACATAAACTCGAAAATATAAGTACTTGTTAACGGAATTCTCAGTTGGAATTGTAAAATACTGAGCTTTTGAAATATATATATATATATATTTACTGCACTGTACAATATTGCCCAGTCAATATTATCGTTTGATCCTCCCAATCGCCAATCATAAATGCGACCAACACTATAGTTTAATCGGCCGCGCAAATGAAATTGCCAAATACCAACGGCAACGGGACATTTGATTTTAATCCAAAAGTCTTTTGTTTCTCCATTAGTTGTCCATTCTTGTCCATAATCAAAAGCGAAAGCGTGATGAGGATAATTTTCAGGATTATATGATGATGCACTTACTTCAAACCCAGCTCGTTTATCAGTTGCTTTAAAAAGTCTTGGAATATATCCAACATTGTTTTTGGATCGTTTCACATCACTAGATAGACTATCAACATACAGTTTATTCGTCAGATCATTAGGGTTCACTGAAACATATGTTGCTGTTATTTTGTTGGCTCTCATATTTATATTGCCTGACATTGGTCCACCGGATTGTCTTAAATACGGGGCGAGTGAACCATTTAACTGACCATAACTAATATCATCAGCGTCATCAGCTGGTGGTGAATTTATCGGTAATCCAGTTACTTTTGAGTTATTGCTCATTATCAGGCTACCTGTCATTGTGTCGCCGGATTTATTAAGCTTGTTATCGTCAACAGATTTTAGTTCAGCGTAACTCGCCGCTTGTGGATTATTAACATTTGCTGGTGGATATGTGGTTTTCAACCCAATAATTTTTTTATTTGACATATTAATATTTACCGGTAACCGTTCCACCAATTTTATCAAGCTTGTTGCCATCCACATACTTTAGCTGCAAATAACTTACAGCTTGTGTTTGATTTAAGTTTGCTGGCGGATACGAGGTTTTCAAGTTTATATTTTTTTCCTGACATATCCAAGTTACCGTTTAACGTTCCTCCTGTCAATGATAGTTTGTTATCGTCGATCGGTTTTAGTTGTGAGTAACTTACTGCATGAGAAAGATCAACCTTTGGTGGTGGATAAAATACTTCTAAACCAAGCACGCATTGATTCGACATCAATAAATTACCTGTCATTTTTTGACGAATGATGACGTATCAGTAGTTATTGTTGGTTCGTCAGCTGTGAGCGTTGTTCCAAACGGTGTGTAATAACTCATATTATATAAAATATATAACATAAAATTATATAACAATGACGCAGTCACCGATGTTAAATTTTGATACCGAATGATTAATCAAGCATAAACACAACAACGAACTTCCAGATTGTCATTATCTTATTGTTGGTCGTACATGATCTGGTAAAACAAATCTATTATTAAATCTTTTGCTCAACGATAACTTTAACTACGATCGTGTGTATATTTACACAATTAATCCGCAGCATGACAAATATAAGTAATTGAGTGAATATAACGATATACTTCGTAATGAACTTGGCGCTGGTGATGATATATGTTTAATAAAGCAACCGGAAGATTTAATTCCCGTCGATAAACTTGATTCGTCCGAGCATAAAATAATTGTATTTGACGATATTCCTCTAAACAATGAGGAGGTGAACAAGATTAGATCATAGTTTTCGCGTAACAAAAGATGTAATTAAATTTATTTTGCGCAAGGGTTCTATAACGTCGACAGATTTATTAGACGAAATACGGGATGTTTTATATTGTTTCCTGGACTCGATCATGTTGATGTGAGAAACATTGCAAATGAGAAATGCGATGATGTAACAAAGGGTAAGTTTATTGAATTATATCATCGAGCAACCAAAGATAAATACAATTTATTTTTATTTGATAAACTAGCTCGTGATCCAGCTAAAATGTTTCATTATTGCATTGGTGAATTTCTCAAGACAAATTTTATAAAGCATATAAAAAAATAAACTATGGACAAACATCAACAAAGAATCGAACTGCTAAAGAAATGTGTTGAAACTCGAGCTATTTTTATGAAAAAAGTGGAAGAAGCACGTCGAAGACAATGTGTTGCAGAAGAAGAAACCATCAAACCTTTTATGCCGGTTACAGAAGTAGTACTTGGCAAACAACTGGAAGTGTCAACAATATCTCCAGAAGAACTAAAAAAATACAAGAAAGAAGTTTGCTGGGCAGTTAAAAGAACAACAAGTCTAGTCAGAAAAGATTTCTGAAAAATTTTCCAAACAGTGGAAGAAAAAAGTAAAATACAAGAGGTAGTTGATTATGTTAACAGACAAAGAGATATTAATATACCTGCTGAACGTGCAAGAGAATGTGCTGAAATAATTGTGAAAAGAGATTTTGAAAATTTAGTAAGCATAGCGAAGGAAGATATTTATATTAATTCTTTCAAGGGTTTTGTTGAGTTTCGTGTTAAATAATTAGGGCTTGATAATATTCGAAACATAAGTAAATGGACAGAGGATGAGTATACAAAGTTTGTTAAAGTATTAAATCGTACTATTGGATGAGAGAATGATTCATATCAAATTTTAGGATATGATTCTGCTTCAGATCCGTATTTATTGAAAAGTTTTAATAAAATGCGTAATGGAGTAATTGCATCGGGTGTGCTTAAAGCAGCAAAACAATACTGAACTCGTGAAGAAGGATATAAACAAAATTCTTACGCCGTGCTTGGAAGATTTGAAACAAATCGTGACAAAATTGAATTTGATCAAAGCCTAGGATTTGGTGTTCGAGTTTTTACATCAAACGCTGAAATGGTTGACTGACTTATGTTGTTGATATCATGGAAGAAGCTGGTAATGAAAGTACAGAAATCGACAATGAAATAGTAGATATAATAGATAATTTTCGAGCCAGTGGATTACTAACATCATCCGAGTACGATATTTTAGATAGCGATCTTATCGCGTAAAATAATCTAACAAAAATAAATATAATGTCAACAACATTACTACTCGATTCGTCTCATAGAACGAGTGACAACGCAAACTTTTCTGTCTACTATAATCCACCAATAGAACTTGATCCAGATAAACAGTATGGAATTGGATTGATTTCTTATAATGTATGGCATTCTATGGCAAATGTGAAAACGAACGTCAACGACGACTTTACATTTAATCCTGGCGCGTGGGTAACAGTTAAAAGACCACATGGTGCGTACAACGTAATTGATCTCAACAAAACGATAAAAGAGATAATAACAAAAACAGTGGCGTCGCAGACAATTTTGAGTTAACGGCAAACTATAATAAGCTACGAGCTAGAATCACTTTAAAGAATAATTTGATAATCGATTTTTCACCAGCGACTAGAACTGCATCGTTGATATGATTTAAAAATCAAAGATAGGGCAGCGCTACAGAACAAAGTATATTATATGACGGAGATTTGCCAGTTAACATAACAGAAGTAAATACAATCTTAATCAATTGCTCTATTGCAGCTGGATCTTATTCAGCCAAAGGAAGCCAAGGTCAAACAATCTATAGTTTTTCGCCAGATGTTCAGCCGGGATCGGTAATGCAAATCACTCCTCAACAAATAATATACTATCCGATTAATCTCGAAAATCAAATAACGATTGTAACGTTGCAACTAACAGATCAATAAGTGCGACAAATAGATCTTAATAATGAAATTGTCACGTATTACTTATCGAACGTAAATTTTATAGGCTGTGTCAAATATTAAGATGAGATGAAAAACAATTTACAGAAGAAGGATTGCTGGTAGATTTTTCGGAAATATTTGTAAAACAATTGCCAAAAATATACCAGGAATAGCGCGTGAAATAGCACTGATTGCACTTGATGCAGGTAAAGCATTTGCGACAGCTGCTGCAACCGCGGTCGGACAAAAGATTGCCGATAAAGTTAAAAGAAGCCCACCTTCGGATGTGGAAATAAAACAAGCAATGTCAGATATTGTACCAATAAAAGCAACAAAACGAGCTCTGATAGCTACCACAAAAATATTACTATCACCGCGTGGTGAAGAAGTAATACGCAAACTTGCAAGGAAAACAAAGCCAATGATTTCTGCTGCTTTTAGTCGTTGCAATTTTGTGTGACGATTATAAAATAAAATAATGTCAGCCAAAATTTATCTTGATCTTGCCGAAGAACATGATACCGACGACACTGTGGCAGAATTCGAATATGTCGAGTATATCGATCAAAACTGAAATGACCCAAATAAAGCTGGCTCTAGAACTTTTAACACAAGAGATGAGCATGTGTTTCTATTACCGCATAAGGCGGTGTTAGAAGTGCGTGGACAATTGCTAATTGTGCTAAGCGGTGATATTGCAGCTGGTGCAGAAATTGCACTTGTCAATAACGATTGGAGCTTGTTTAAAAGCGCACGATACCAACTGGCCAATGAAACTGAGGAAGATATTTCAACTCACTTGCCTATAGCAAGTACAATACTTAATATTGTCCCGTTCAGCGATGGTTTAAAGATACCGGATTTGGGACAGCTGTTTCAAGCGAGTTTCGTACTGGTGCGGTGCTCCTGCTGCAGATAACTATAATTTAATCGCCAATCCCGCTGGTAATGCCGTTACTGATATTGGAGACGCAATAAGATTAGCGACGACAGCAATATAACGTGGGATATCACAAACGAAAAGCGTTTGCCTCAGAGTCTCGTAAATAAACATTAATACTTCCGTTAAGTACAATATTTGGATTTTGCTGCGAATATAACAAAGGTTTTCGCGGAATGAAACATACACTTATTTTACGGAGGATCAAAATGATTGTATAATGCACGCTGATGGAGTAGCTGAAGTAGCTGAAGGACAATTTGCTATTAAAATATTAGCGTTATGGATGCCACGAGCTGCTTCATCGGCGAGTTAAACGATGGAACTCGTATCATTATTGACCGCATATACAAAAAAGATATATTTCCAGCAAAACAGAATTTCTCAAACAGTAATTCCTAACGCAACCGATTACACCTGGCGTGATACAACTTCGTCTAGCGAACAATTACCGCGACACTTGTTTGTTGTATTTCAACGACAGGTACGTCGTAATGATCAAGAAATAAAAAACTCCGTATTCGATAACCCCGATGTCAGACGAATATTTGTTAGAATAAATTCTAAACAATATCCCGAACTTGCAATCGAGTGTAATTTTGCCGCGGACGCCACCAAAAACATATCTCGGCGGTATCTGTACCTGATGGATGCAATGCAAATATATCAGGACGCGGACAGTGGATCTCAACAATAGCGCAATACTAAAAATTTTACCCGTGTTAGGAACACTAGGACTAGCAGCTGCTTCAGGGGCAGTATCAGGAGTAACTAAAAGAACAGTATCTGGAGACGGTATCAAACGGATCTATCGTTAACGACTGCGTCGTCAGTGATGTAGTTTTATGCAACAATAAATAATATAATGCCAGCTACAAAATCGTCAACAACTAAAAAAAAGAAAACGACGACAAAGTCGAAGTCGCCACGGTCGACAAAACAAGGTGGATTTATTCCCATGGCTCCACTCCTAACCTGATTAACGGGAAGTCTACTTTCGAATATGCTGGGAAACTGACGCGGAATGACTTTACCAGGGACCATGCGCCGTTGAGTAATTTTGATTTACTTGGAAAACTAAAAACCGAAGTTGAAAATGGATTTCGTGGAGTGTATTCTAAAGACGAACTAGATAATGTGTCAGCAGGTGGTTCGTGTATTGTAAATATACAAAATTTTAATGATGGATTTGGGACACATTGGGTTGCTGTTTATGATAATAATTATTTTGACTCTTTCGGGACTTCCTCCGAGTGATAAAAATATATTTTTAAAAAATTTAAAAAAATAAATTACTCATCTAACCAACTACAACCAATGGGAACATCCGCTTGTGGTGATTATTGTATTATGTTTATCCGACAGATGTCAAAAGATCCAGATTTTTTTAAAATTTAATTTGCAATTCGATACGCATCCGAGCAAGAAAAACGATGATATAACGATTAATTGTGTGTGACAATCAAACATTACAATGTCACAAGCAACAACATACTGCCTCAAATGTAAAACTAAAACACCCAACAAATATAAGAAAATAGATAAAACGAAAACCAACAGAATGATGTTAAAAAGTATTTGTGCTGTTTGTGGTAGAAAACAATGCAAATTTCTTTCTTCGTCAACTCCATCGTTGACGACTCCGACGACTCCAACGACGGCGACATCATCGCTTGGGTCTGGTATAGATAAGGTTATCTTTGTCGACGATTAAAAAATAAAACAATGTGCAATTGTGGTTGTGATAAAGATCTTTTTATCGAACAAGATAAAATTGTTACTTATTGTCAATCCTGCAATCGCCGTAATGTAATTGGCTCTGGGTTTTGATATCCACAAATTTATTGGCAAGCTACTGAAATCAAAAGGAGGTTGGACATTACTCGGGCACAAATACACTGGGCCTTATAATCAGTTAGATAAGCAACTAGACGAAAACGATAATCCATTAACGGGACAAGAGCCTTACAATCAGGTTCATGCAATAGCAATGCGCCATGATATTTGTTATCGGGATAACGAACAAGATAAGCATGGCTGTGATAAGATAATGCTAGATGAACTTAAAGATTTGAAACCAACAAATCTGCGAAAACGATTTGATAGAAGGTTGGTTCAAGGAATAAAAGGAACAAAATACAAACTTGGTCTCGGTAGAGACCCACTCGGAGAAGAATTATATGATGATAGCGACCGCATGCTATCATCATAATAATTCTTCTCCGAGCTACACAAACTCAGAGTTACACAAGCTTAAAAAAAAAGTGTTTTCGCGACGCAAGGTTGTCCCGAATGCCGTTGATGATATCTGGGCAATATATTTGGTTGATATGTCAAATCTTGCTCAGTTTAACGATAATAAGAAGTATCTCTTTAACGTTATTGATGTTTTAGTAGATAAGCGTTTAGTACACCTGTTGCGGATAAAACAAGAGCATCGATAACTGATGCGTTAAAACAAACTATCGTTAGCACGAAAAGAAAACCAAATAAATTTGGACCGATCACGGAGCAGAGTTTTTTTTAATAAAAAATTTCAGCAGTGTTTGGAACAAAATAGCATTAAAAAGTTATGTGACGGGAAATGAGGGAAAAAGCGTCGTCGTTGAAACATTAAATGGCACACTAAATGAGCTGATACATAAACATTTGACAGCTGAAAACACAAAAGGAATATTAATGATCTTCCACAGATCGTTGATAAGCACAATAGCACAAAACATCGATCTATCAAAATGTCACCAAACGACGCAATTAAAAATCCGATTCTTTCAAACGAAAACATGTATCGCAGACATAAATTTAAAATCGGCGATCGAGTTCAAATTTAACTAACAAAAAATATTTGAAAAAGGATTTACTCCAAACTGGAGTGAATAATTATTTGTAGTTGATAAAGTACTTTTAACAATACATGTAACGTACGCGCTAAAGGATCTAGCCGGGGAACCCATAACTGGTAGTTTTTACAACAGGAACTACAGAAAACTGAACAAGATGCTTTCGTTATCGACCGAGTAACCAAAAAGCGTGGCGATAAAAGCCTCGTTAAGTGGCGCGGGTACAGCGATAAATTTAATAGTTGGATACCAACCAAAGAGATAAATGATGGAAAAAAATTTTTGGTAAATTTCCTCGTACTTACGTAATACCGATTTACATTTTACAGGCTTACATAACGATATTAGGTATTGTCGGCGATCACCATAGATCGTCATTAGATTAAATATCTTAACAAAGGTTTAATCGAATCGAATTTTATATTTTTCTGTCGGTCTGGAATTCTAATGTTCAGGAACGGTTGTATCAGTCGCCAAAACGACTGATTTTCGTCTGCTGAAAAATTAAATTTCAAATTTCAATTTTTTTTTTTGTTTTGTGATATGATATTTTACGTTATATCGACCAGTTGTCAGTATTCCATAATATTTTTTCCCACGACGTCGTCGCAATAACGTCGTCTTCAATAACGTCGTCTTTGCTGACGTTGACATCAGCTTCGCTAACATTTGCATCATCTTCATTAGTTTCCCGCATTACATCTGCTGGTGCTAAAGGTGTATTGTAGATATACTTTAATCTTTCCAAGAGGCTTATTATACAATTTTGTATAGCTTTAAATAATATTAAAAAAAATGGACAGGATAAGATATATCGAGCATGTTAGGGTTTATAACTTCAATACCCTCAAAGAAACGGTAAAAAAATGTGTTAGCGGGCGAAAAATATCTCGGTTAACCTATGTTTGTTTCGCGGTGGAAGCGATACAATTTTATTGACCGACACAGAAAAGAAATTTAATAACGATAAAAAAATTAGTGTAGTGTATGATAGAGAAGCTATCATGTTGTGGTGTCATAATTGCATTAGTCGAGGTGGGCTTACTATAATACTACAATAAATTTAGTTCTCGCCGTAACGAAAGATTAGACAGGCTCCGTATTTGCCTGAGAAAGATGGTTTTGTTATTCCATCTGCAAAAATCTTCCTTCAGCCTGTAATTCTAACCAATCGAGCACAAGAAAAATTCAAAATCATGTTCAATGCGCAGTCGCTTATAAAATAGTTTGTTGTATTGATCCGAGTTTATCCAAACTGATTAAATTATATCGCGGTAAAAATCCAACTGTTTGGCTTCTCAAGCAGTTGATTAGTGAAGTTGATATATTTAATCGTTTAAGAAGAATCGTTCCAATGACAAAACTGACATCTCAAAAAGAATCTGATCACGAACAAGCAAAATTTTGTCATATTTGTGAAAAATAATTTGACACAGAACGTGTATCACCAGCGCCTGGCAAAAATAAGTACATGATCATTGTCATTTAATCGTGGAGCGGCTCACGATGAGTGTAATCTAAAGTTTCACGCTCCAGATTTTATTCCAGCTGTTCTTCACAATTCCGAGGATATTACCCTGAAATAACGTCTCGTTTAAAACTCGATAATGTAATCAAGTGTATCCCAAATAATTTATAAAAGTATATGCCAGTTACTTTAGGTAAGTTGCGTTTCATCGACAGCCTACAGTTTGTGGCAGCATCGTTAGAGGAGCCGGTAAAAGGTTGTAGCTAGTTTTATAACCTACAATATTGCTTTAGTAATCAAGCAAACTTGTTAACAAAAAAGGAGATTATCCATACGAGTATCTCGACTCTTGGATTAAATTTGATGAATATTCTTTACCTGACAAAGATAATTTTGTTATCAGCTAAAACATGAAAATGTAACCGATGAGGAGTACAAATATTCACAAGATATTTCGAAAGAATTCGATTGCAAATCATTTGGCAATTATCATGATTTGTATTTGAAAACTGCTGTGTTATTGCTGGCGGATGTATTTGGAAGCTTTCGAAAAGTGAGCTATAATAATTATGTATTAGATCCCTGTTGGTATTACTCTGCTCCTGGGTTTTCTTGGGACGCTTTGTTAAAGTTTAGCAAAGTAGAGTTAGAATTACTAACAGACGATGACATGTTTAACTTTATCGAAAAGGTATCCGTGGCGGTATTAGCGTGATAGCAAAAAAGTGTTCGAAAGCAAACAATAAGTATATAAAAGAGTACAATCCTGAGCTTTCATCGAAGTATATCATTTATCTAAATAAAATAATTTATACGGTTATGCAATGTCAGAATCAATGCCGTTTGGTGGATTTTGTTGAATTACATCCTACCAATTTCTGACGGAAACAGATAAAAAGGTACCTGACGATGTTTCATATTTCGTTGAAGTTGATCTCGATTCTCCCACTTCGCTGCGCGATTTACACAACGATTATCCGTTTTGTGCGGAATCAATGATAATCGATTATATTTTGTTATCTCAAGAAAACAAGCAAATGCATCGCCTAGACAAAATTATATGGTAAAAAAACATGTCCCAAATTTACTTGAAAGCAAAATTATGTTTGCATTACAAAGTCTTAAAACAGGCAGTAGATGCTGGCCTTTTGTTGAGGAAAGTTTACCGCGTGTTAAAATTCAATCAATCGCCGTGGATGAGAGGTTATATTAGCTCAAACACGTCAAAGAGAGCTGCAGCCAAAACCGATTTCGAGATAAACTTCTTTAAGCTTATGAACAACTCTGTCTTTGGTAAGACAATGGAAAATATCAGAAAGCGAGTAAACATAGAGCTAGTTAATTATATCGACCGTCGAAACAAACTTGTATCAGATGATGATTTTGTCAGTACAAAAATTTTTAATGAGAACCTTGCCGCGATACAACGACAAAAAACAAATTTTTAAATTGAATAAGCCGATTTATGTTGCGGCTTCTGTGTTAGATTTGTCGAAGTGGCTCATGTACGATTTTCATTATAATTTTATTAAAAAGCAGTGGCCGTCAAGTAAATTATTGTTTACCGATAGTGACCCGCTTGTTTATGAAATATAGACCGAGGACGTCTATCAGGATATCTTTGATAACCGACATCTGTTTGATCATCCCGATTATCCTCGCGATAGTAAATTTCATGATGATACAGCTAAAAAAGTTATTGGTGAATTTAAGGATGAAACAAACTCTCTTATCAGCAAATATTTTATCGGATTGCGAAGAAAATGTACGCCGTGTTGCTGGACAATAATGAAATAACAAATAACAAAAAAGCAAAAGCTTTACCTCGCGATTTTGTAAAAGAATAGTTATTGAGTTTAATGATTACAAGTACGCACTTGAGGGGGGTGTTAGATTTATAACGCAATGGCTATTCGAACAAATCATCATAAACTTGAAACATGTTATTATCAAACGTAGATTAAGTAATTTTGATGATAAACGTTATTGTGAAAACGGAATAGATA
>JAECUM010051479.1:0-24736 GCA_016617855.1 Megalonaias nervosa | reverse complement strand
TCTGTACCCTGCACTGGCTATCCATACGATCCAGAATTAAATACAAAATTTGTTCTCTGTGCTACGTTTCACTGACGGGCTCCAGTCCAACATACCTATCTGACCTCACCCATGTGTACACACCTGCAAGATACTTACGCTCCTCTTCTGACACTCGTATTCTCATTATTCCCACTATGAAAATGAAATCTTATGGACAACGCTCTTTTGTATACCAGGGCCCAGCAACGCGGTACGAATTGCCCACTGCACTTAGACACAAAGACACAGTGATCTCATTTAAGAGCGCTCTTAAAACTCACCTATTTCAACTGCAAGAACAGACTTAAAGACCTAATAATGTATCCTTACCTTAAATATTTACAGCATGTTTTGTTTCTAATTTCGTGGTGTTTGTTTTTATTTTTGTAATCATATCATTATATATGTTTTTTAAGTGTTGTCAAGTGTTGTAAAACGCTTAGAGCTTCTAAAGATTAGGCACTATACAAAGTCCTCATTATTATTATTATTATTAGGACTGGTGGACCTGGTGTCAGGATGATGTGACTGGATGGGACATCAAGCTACATGTCTGCAGCATGATGCCCCAGTACTAAACATCACTATAAACTACCACACTGCAGCCATCATAGCAATATCACTGAAATTTTTTTAAAGCTACGTTAAAAATCCAAATCACACACACCCACTCAAAATTATATATTCAAAAAAGTAGAAAACAAAATCCCTTCTTTCATTGCTTTGATTACATTTGAACCAGAAACCTGTGATTCTAAAGTACTTATTACAAACGAGTTATGATCATCGTATCACTGTTACCTGGCACTTTTGTTAGGCCTTTGTAATTTACTGATTATGAATGATGTGTAATTATCATGCTTTTGTTACTCTCATGCCTCTGTTGTTTAAAAAACCACCAGTGTATATCTGGCTTCAGTGATAAAAATGTTATAATTAAGTCATTTTCTCATGTGGACCACAATAATCAAATCCTATAACCAGTCAAACATCATAACAATGTTATAACAAAGCTTTTTGAATACATTTAATATATAGTTAGGAATTTTGCCAAGAAATTTAAACTCAAATGTTACAACAGAGCAAACACTGTATCCAAGAAGGTAATAAACAATCTTTACTGTATATTAGTTTATGCTCTTGTAACATTTCCCTCATGTTGATCCACATTTTACTGTATGAAACCACCTTTCTCTACAGATCTGTGTTCTAAATTCTAGTAATCCACTGCCGGACTGCTTAGCAGAAGTAACTTGAATATTTAATAATGGTATCAAATGCTGTCTCTCATCTCCAGTTGAAGCATGTAGATATATGTCACAATGAGAGAATGAGTGAGATAGAGAGATTTTCCAAAAGTCCAATAATTTAGCAAGCAACGTAAAAGTTGGGCATTCCTCAATGGGATTGTTGCTCTAATGGCTTTAAAGAATTTACAGGAATTCAAGATAAGATCATTTGTTCCTTTTAACTGCCATGTATTTAAATCATGTTATTTTTCAGTGAAAACAAGATTTTTAAATCAGCTGCTGTGGTGGACATACCGGATGTCAGCTTGGCACCATTTTCATTGATGACAAACAAGCAATCATCAGATGTCTTCTAGTGCAAACCTCATATTGATGACATTCCATTTTGGAGGACTGATCATAACATGATTTTCAAGATGACTACCATAATGGCCATATTTGATATCAGACTGACATCATTTCTTCTTTATATATGTCATAAAAAGTCTTCTGGTGAAAGCACAATGTCGATATGACCAGCCATTTAGGAAAAGAAGTCATAACAGTATTTTCAAGAAGGCCATCGTGGTAATCGTAATGGAAGTCAGATCAGCACCATTTCCATTTTTGATCAGCTAAACATCACAAGAAGTCATTTTAGTGAAAACCCCAAGCTGATATGACCATTCATTCAGAAGAATGGTGATAACAAGATTTTCAAGATGACCACTGTGGCGGGCATACTAAATGACCAGGCATAAGTAGTTGTTTAGTGAAAACCTCATTTTGATACAACTATCCATTCAGGAGGAGTAGTGATAACATCATTTCAAGATGGCCACTGTGGTTTCCACATTGGACACCAGACTGACACCATTTGCATTGTGGATAACTATACATCACAAAACCTTCAGTGAAAAATGATAACAAATTCAGCACACATATCTCTTAAAAAGTGCTACATGTTGTAAATAGCCATGATGTGGATTCTGTAAATAAATACACTGCATGATATTCCAAATAAAACAGAAAACTGAAGCCCTCGAAGGAATTTCTCACATTATAAATTTTTGCAAATACAATTCAATACAGATGAACATAATTCATTAATCATCATTCAGCTGTCATTTAATCTAATTCCTGCTTATGTATTATTAATAGCTCCAGCAACACCAATGCAAGGCAGTGTTAACATTTCTACTGTACCAGAAGCTGCAGTGGTTAGCATATTGGACTCGCAACTGAAAAGGTGTGAGTTTGAATCCTACCATCTGACAGGCTCAGGCTGGCTACTATGCAATGGCCTTTGGCAAGCCATTTTACTTAAACTTTCACAGAATATATAACATACTTCTGTTGCATTGCTGTAAAACATCAAACCAAAGCTCTACTGCACTATGGGAAGTGGACAAAAGACAGTCCATTTGTTGATATAGTGACCACTCTTAACAGGTGTTAGTGCTGCAGCTTTGTTATAATACTAGGCCTGGTCATTAAGCAGTTATTGTGTTATCCAACCCCCAAAAGCAATTTTCTAATTCCCTGATTTGGTCAAATAAAGGTCAAATAAAGGTCATTTGCAGAGAAATGTGGCCATTCCAACACTTTCAGACTTCAGGCTATTTGAAAGATAGCCACAGTTTTGACAAGAGCAGATGAATTTCTTATTAACTGACCATCAACTGATTTGAAGAAAATGGTGATGAGTAAAGAGGTTTTCAGCAATTAAAACAAAGACAGGCCAGACTCCAGGATTAGCATTCTCAGGATGTACAGTGAGCATTCCAACTATGGATACATCATATGGTTCAATCTATAGGCAACATGCCTGTTATACTGTAGGTGTATGTTTAATATTTTTACTTTTCTTGACAAGGTTTTCTCCTCATTTCTTTAAATTATGAATCATCAAATAAAATTGTGTTAAGCAAAAAGGTTTTACAGGATTTTTTAATAGGTTAGATTAGAAATGCCATAGTACTTACTAACTTGTACATGTTTTCTAGAACATTCTATTTCATGACAACACATCATTAATGGTTCCGCTTTTATACCACTTTTCAATATCTTATAGAGGCTACAATTACAAACCACATGTGATGAATAGACAGCTATTATATCTTCCTGTCAACAAGATTACCATTATTTCCTCTGGGATTTCACGGTAAAAAAGTGCAAGTAAATTTACAGACTGGGGCAACAAAGATCAATTTTGTATTAGGTAGGCCTAAACTGATAATGAGAGCGTACAGTTGAACATTTTATCATAATGTCAACATGGTCTTTTAGCTGACTGTAACAGAGTCTCATGTAAAATTGTCTACATGTACCTGATTATGGTAATCCATTCTCTTTTAAAAAGAGTACCAAACACCTAAATGACCAAGATTATAACAGTAAATGGTCCTTTAAATGGATGGCATTCTCCATGAACTTTTTGATCAGGAGGCCCAACAAGAGGTCCCTTAAATGCACCTTTTACTCTGTAAATTTATCAGTTATCCATGCAACCAAGCTCCAGCAATTACCTCAGATGTTACCACATGCACACCATACATACTTGCTAGCAAGATTAGCAAACAACACAGACCCTAATCAGCTAACACATAATGCACTAGCAGATCAGGGTCTAAACCTCTACTGATTACTCCTAGCAAACTGCATAGATCCATATTGGCTAACCCATTATGCAATATCAGACCTGGATCTGTGCAGTTTGCACTTAGACTTGACTTCTAAGCAAGTAAAATATGGCAAGTATACACCTGCATACATGATGATATGCAACTGTTCCTACACTGTTAAAGAGAACAAAAGTCCCATCCAAGGGACTTGTGCTCTACTGGGCAAAAATAATTTCCATGCATTCAAGATCAGTTCTTTTTCTTTTAACTGCAAAGTGTTGAAACCATCTATTATATTCTTCTGTACCATAACAAGATTTTCAAATTAAATGCTGTGGTACACATGGTGTGTGCCAGCTTGACAACATTTCATTTAGGACAGAGTAGACGCTAAACGTCTTTTGGTGAAAACCCTATTATGATGATGATGATGATCCATTCAGGTGGAGAAGTCACAGCAATGCTTTTAAGGCAGTTGACACAGCAGTAATATTGAATGTATGACTGGCACCACTTTCATTTAGGGCTTGGTGCTCCCCACCCACCCCGACAATGATCATCAATTCAATAGTAACATTGACAAAATTTTTTAAGACAGTCCTCAGGGCTGCCATACTGGATGTATAGCAAGCACAATTTTCATTTAGGCCCAACCAGGTATCATAAGAAGTCTATTGGTGAAAACACCATATTGATATAGCCATCCATTTGAAAAGAAGCATACATGTAGATAACATATTTTAAAGACAGGACTGTTCATTCAGAAGGAGTAGCAATAACAAGATTTTCGCAATGGCTGCAATGATGGCATTATTGGACATCAGATTAACACCATTTTCATTTAAGACCAAATGGAAATCATAAGTAGTCTCCTGGCGAAAATACCACATCAATACGACTTTCCGTTCAAGAAGAAATGACTATTGGCAGCCATATTCGATATCAGATCGGTACTATGTACATTTAGGACCAGCTTAACATCATAAGAAGTATTACAGCTACAATCCATTTAGGTGGAATCTGAAATGACAAGATTTTCAAGATGGCTGCCCTGGTGGCCATAATGTATGTCAGATGGGCACCATTTTCATTCAGGAACAACAAGACATCATAAGAAGTCTTTTATTAAATACCCACTGTTGATAAGACCATTTATTCTGGAGTAGTGATAACAAGATTATATATAGATGTCATAGCAACCATAATGGCGGTCATATTTGCACCAGTTTTATTTATGACCAACTAAACATCATAAGAAATTGTTTAGTGAAAACCCCCATGTTGATATGAACATCCATTCTGGGGTGTATTGATAAAATGATTTTCAAGATGGCTGACACTGTGGCCATATTGGACAGATCAGCACCATTTTCCTTTTTTATAAACCAACTAGATATCATTGGAAGTTATTCAGTGGAAACCTCATTCTTATATGACCATCTATGTAGGAGGAGTAGCTATATCAAGATTTTCAAGATGGCCACTGTGGTGGCCATAATGAACATCAAATCAGCATCATTTTTACTTAGCTCCAACTAGACTCATAAAAAGTCTATTAGTAAAACCCCCTATTGATATGACCATTCAGGAGTAGTAGCAATAACAAGTTTTTCAAGATGGCTGCAATGGAGACCATATTGGATGTTGTATTGGCACCGTTTTCATTCAGGGTCAACAAGACATTCATAAGAACTCTTTTAGTGAAAATCCCATGTTGATACTTTTAGTGAAAATCCCATGTTGATATGATCAATTATTCAGGAGGAGGAGAAATAACAGGATTTTCAAGTTTGGTCAAATGGGAAGGTCAAATGAAGACTCTGTGTGTTAAGTTTCAAAGCAATCCTTAGAGTAGTTTAGAAGGAGTAGTGATAATAAAACTTGTGGTAACAGACAGATGGAAACTGAACAATGGACAACAGACCATCCCATAAGTTCTTATGGTCTATGACCAATATAGCTCACTAGACTAGAACCTGTTGATGTGACTGTGGCTAGTCTGAACATTTGCACAACAGTTTTAGATTTTGTTTTAGTGCTTGTATGCTAACATAAGTGTATAATGTGGCTATGTACAATATAGGATAAGAGCTGCAATCACTACAATCAAACCTGGTCTGTACTTGAATGCATACCTGTCACTTGTAGGTCAGCAATCTATCCTGATAAGCCAGTAACTGTACCAGATCAATAATTACAGATTGTGACTAAATACAAGAAGAAAGAAATGACCCAGTTTTACCCATATTGATCACACACTCCATAAAAGGACAAGCAACTGATTGATTGATTGTCTCAATAAAAACTGTGATCCATAAAAACCTGGTTATTTTTGTTTAAACATGTCAGATCAATTAATCTATAATAGCACTATTACAGCTTGGGTGTGAATAATCATATCAGCATGGGGTTTTGTTGCTCCTAGCATGGGGTTTTATTAATCTTAACAGCTGCAAATGTAAGAGTTCATTCTAAAATAGTAAAAGTTATTTGTCCCTGACCAACTGCACAAGCTGATTTTGAGAGAATTTTCAACCCCTGAATTACAATACAATCATCAACATGTAGATCTTTTAATGCAAGAAAATAGAGAAACTCTCTAAATATAATATCTGCATGACAAGTATTTCCTCAGGTTATTTCACCCATATAGTTTTACGACCATGCACCTTCCAACAGTAATTCAAAATCAATAAAAACCCATGCCAGATCAATGCGAACAAATTCATGGAAATGATACCAGCAATAACGGGCTTATCAAGTGCAACAGTGTGAATTTTGTAAGATAAAGATAAAGTTAGATAAGACCATGAGGTTGTAATGACTTGAACCTCATGGAATGTAAATTTCATGAAAGCTAGATCCTTTCTGGTAAAGGACTGGTAAGCTCGCTTGATTGTAAATGTTAAGTCAAAGTATCAGCAAAGCCTTTTAGTGGAAGCAAAATAATCCTTCTATCCTTTCTTCTCCCTTTAGAGACTGCCAAAAAGAAGCAAAAAAGAACTAACTGGGAATAAAAGTCGATCTTGATCATCCCCAGGACTGAGACCAATATCTCTATAGGGAGTGGGGGTACCAACAGAAACTGGTTTTCTGCTAATATAAACCTGATTGACAAAAGTGAGAAACCGCCTCATAATTGCCACTGAACTGCAGACAGCCTGGTTCTATGGATAGGATAGGATGCTCGTTCATTTGTCTCACAGACACTAAGGAGAGCAAGAAAACAGTCATGAGGGTAAGGTTCTCAAAAGATGCATCATACAAATGTTCCAGGGTGGGTTTTGTTACAAGAAAACATAAGGCATACAAGAGAATTTATGAAGACATCAATCTATGCAGCTCGAAATACCTGATCAGGTCAGCAATATGAGAATCCAAAGCAATGGTGGGGCCTTTGAAAGTAAGAGTGTAGAATGGGTGGCCCTATAGTCCTTGATAGGGGAAACTAAGCACTGTCTCTCTTCAAAAAGGAAGTCAGCTACTGTATTCATTGAGGGACAACTGTGACATGTTTCCTACTGCACCAATCACATAAGATTCTCCACTCTGCATCATAGACTTTAGATTTAGAGTGTTCCTGGCCTGAACTCTGCAACTTTGCTTTAAAGCTTGTCCTGGATGATACATCATTTGAGATGAGCTAACCATGAGGGTAGAGAATAGGCATTAATGATGTAGAAAGAATGAAAATTTTGGAAATATGTATCTAAAAAAGATCAAGGAAAGTGAGGCCACAAACTAATCCAATAAGGATATGGATAGTAAATACAAAAACAATTGAAAAAAATCTAGCACTCTAAAAGGCAAGGATAAGAATAAACATCACCTAAAATATCAAAACTCACAAGTGAGCTAATTCCAACAAAGGAAAACACTTAAGCTGTGGGTAAATAAACTCAATAAATATGATACACATATTTTAAATGCCAAATTTGCACTGTATGACATAAAGCAAATGCAATTTTTCTGGAGATCATAAACTACATCCACTGAACATGGAGATGTCAACAACAAAAAATGGGGACAATGGAGCATAAGGTCAACTTCCAGAATCTTCTGCAAGGATGAATTTCCATCATGTAAATTAGGGTAATTTCCAACCTGGAAAGGGACTGCTACATAATAGCTAAAGGCAATGTTTTACTGATATTAAATGAACAACAACCTTTGATTTTGTGATTTTTACTGCAAATCATGAGCACTGAACACATTGCCGCTTTTCACAACTGCTGTTGGCTAATTTGAGATGTTGAAAAACTGAACTTGAACAGACTCAAAGAGGTCATCCACCTGGCAACCTTCACAAGTTCTTGTAACCTCTCACTACATTTTCCTTGTCAAGACCTTTAGTTTGGTGAAGGTATGGTGGCTATTGTATGCAACACATTGCCAAATCATGATACATACTTAGACAAAGTTTCATGAAATCTCTCCAACAAAACTACGGCCAGACAACAGAGCAGTGCAATGGCTGCTTACTTAGATACCATATGTATCGCAATACTTGGGTAGCGATACAATACATATCAGGACACAGGTATAAAGATACACTATCTATCATAATACAGACCATGTGTGTCTTTGCATGTAATGTCCATGTCGCTGTGCTGGCATTATATGGATGCAGCAAGGTGACTATTAAATATATTTACTTGAAAATATCATTACCATTTTGCAGGTGAGGCATATGGTTTTGTTACTAACTGTACTGTATCAAATACTGGCACCATTCTCATTTAGGACCAACAAAATCAAGAGAAATCTTCTGGTGTAAACCCCATGCAATAAATCTTTCTGTTCAGAAGGAGTGGTAATAAAAAGATTTCTAAGAATGTGGTGGCCATATTGAATATCAGATCAATCCCATTTTCACTGAGGACCAACTAGACATTGAACGATGTCATTTAGTGAAAAATCCATGTTGATATGATCATCCATTCAGGAACAGTAGCTATAACTGGATTTTCATTATTTAGATGTCTGAGTGGCACCACTGAATGTCTGTGTAAAGTTTCATGTTATCGCAAGCATCAGCAACATAAATATATGAATGTCTGTGTTAAAGTTTCATGTTGTTGTAGGGTTTAATGCCATTTTTCTGCACAAGATAGATATATATATATATATATATATATATATATATATATATATAATGTAAATAAAAACTACCTACCTACCCTAAATTTAAAACCAGTACAACAGGAAGCAAATTTTTTTTTAGACCTGCCAGGTATTGAAAGGCATTTCACAGGTGTTTTTTTCTGAAAAATAAATGTCAGCTCGCAGTTTTAGTAAATAAGGTCAATTATTCTCATTTATGTTGCTAATGACTGCGATAATCTCAATTAGCATGGACAACCAATCCTATAAAGATCAGTATGGCAAATGCATACACAATAGTTATGTGGTTATCTCAACAGACCGATGTCATGTGTATTTTGTGAAAGGCCTTTGACACAAGTAAGTCTTGCTCAGGAAAGTGTGTGGTATGCATGGCCTTGGAAAATTGAAGGTCCCAGTCTCACTTACACAGGGACATACTTTAACGAGACTTTTGTACTACCAATAATGTATATGTATTTATCTGACCAGGTGCTAATGCATGGTGATATCCTGAATTTTTGCAATGGATGTCATTATCCGGTAATAAGCCCACACTCAACTTTTTGGCAGATTTATTAGACCAACCCCACATATCTTATCATGGCACATATACATATTTGCCTATAATATTTTGGGTTTTTTTCAGAAAAAGTCACTTGTCCTTTAACACAATGCAAATCTGGCAGCTGGTATGAGGACAAGCATCATTACAAGCTACAGGCAAAAATCTGCTATGCTCTCTGTGACAAGATTTCTTCATTTCTCATGTATATGCATAAAATCATTGCAAGCCCGAGTACAATTTTCTATGAAGGTTGATCTAACAGACTTTTCATACTGACTGAAGAGCATTAGATTTTTACTTCCAAACACAGCCACTTATTGATCAATATGAGTTCACTTACATTCATGTACTGCAGCTTTCATCATTGGCTTGGTGATAATATATTGCTGTTGTGCATATTCACAGGCACAGGTACACATGGATAAAATGACAGCATTGCTGATTTTCACCCAAGACTAACAATGATACCCTGAGAACTGCTTTCTTTCAAAGCCAAATATTGCTTCTATAGATATAGACACATATAGCTGTGGCACTGATAGAAAGCAGAGGACCATGTAATTCTTTCCCATCCACGGCAACAAATATTAAGTACATCAGGTTACCTAATATATTTAAAATTATTGTTAGGGTAAAACCCAACTAGAAACATGATTTTCACAGATAAATAATCAAGCAATCATAATATAATGTCCTAGATTTTGGAGTCCACTTGTCTTTAAAGACCATTTTTGTTAGCAGAAGAGGTGATCTTTAGAAGCACAGCATAAGCTATGTTTACATCAAGCAGTAATGCAGGTAATGGACCAAACAAAGAATTATTTAAAGTTGTGTTCTGGAGCTGTGCCCTGTAAATTGTTTCACCTTTAATTGTTGTTACGGTCTGTTGGTGACCTTTGTCACAATAAAAAAAAAAAAGGATTTCTGTTTATATTTCAGCTTAACTATGGTCACCAAAACAATTAGGTTACAAGGTCATATCAAACTTAATAGCCACTGGGCAACCTACATTGAAATTTTAGTACCCATTTAATCTGATCTCCTTAGACATGAATAGCTGAAACCAACTGAGTGGGGAATTAATGGTAAAAGATGACACAAAGTGAAAGTTTTAGTTAAGGTAAAATTAACAACTAATTATATAAATTAGTAAAAGGGATTTTTTAAAAGAATATCTAGATTTGTTTAACGGAACTGTCACAAGTCATCATCTGCTTCATCCTCAGGCCATTCATTCAAATTCATTATCTGGAGTTTACTAAAACATATCTCTGCATATCAACTGGCCTCAAGTTCACTGATAAACTGTCTTTACCTACTTTTCCCTAGGATGTTAGTTTATATTTGGCAAAAAATATGTGCATTTCTGGTTGACTGACCATCCCTTTTCGTTGCTGACCCTAGCACTTTTTCCCCTGGGTAAATTTTTTTTTAAAATTCCTGAAATGGATGTGTGCACCTAAATGAACCAGTTTTGCCCAATACTTCAAGAAACTTATTACATTATATAAACTCATCATTATAACATATATAATATATATAACATTTTTAAAAAATCCTACCCACCCACTTTACTTTTGAAACCAGTGCAACAGGAAACACACATATATTTTTAGCCTTACCAAGACTTAGTCATCTGTTTATGGTAGTTTGATGAACATCAAGTTGACAGCAGACTCAATATTTCTGTACTTGTCTCCATGTAGGCATTTCTCCCAATCTGTTACTGACTGTACCGGTCAAAGTTTAAAGTGCAAAATCTGAAGTACAAAGACATCAACATGAAATTCAGCTGCAAATTAGCAAGAAATACAGAGCACTCCGGAAACCTGATAGGAACCCATCAGCAACAAGTGAAACAAACTAAGACGGTTGTTGCAGAACAGGATTAACACAATCCTGGACATGAGAGAAAGAAGACACAAAAAATGACTGATGCAAGAGTTTTAATCATTCATTAATGATTGTAGTACAATGAGACAGCAGATTAATCAGTGCACAGATGAACAGAAGAAACAGGAACCCAAAGCCCAGTATGGGCAGGTTAACAAACAAGTAGGAAAAGTGTAAAATTGAGACAAAAAGAAATATGTAAATGACCAGATCACTGTGTCCAAGACAACAGAAAGAAAGATATTAAGAGGCTACATGACATATATACGCACATTCAGGAAAACAAGGAACCCATCACAGCTAGTCAAGGACAAAGAAGGGACAAAACTCAGCAAAGAGGAGGAACAGCACCAATGTAGGACTAAATATTTCAAAGAAATCCTGAACAAGCCACCACCAATAGAAATGCAACATACTGAACTATGCTGCTCTCAGTTAGGGCCACAACGTTTACATGTGTAAATAGTTTAGTTTAATTTAATGCCTGTAAATGTTTATAAACTCAGAAACCATGTAAACAAACATGCACATGGCTTTCAGTAACTCATACTGCGAATGCTAATTAAATGATTATTTCCACATCTTGACTCAACTGGACTATTTGGCAACACTTTTTCTCAATCCTATTCATAAAGTATGCATGATTTTTGCATAGAATGTGGCATGACTTGGAATTACTTACGCTGGCAAGAATTGGTTGAACCACATGTTACACATCAGGACATTTACTGATAATACTGACCAACCTTCCATAACCTGCAATATTTACCTTTGCAAAATGTCTGTCAACAGGACATTTGATGTGCAACATTTCATTTTGAAGAAACACTGTTTCAACTTACATGCCACTGTAGTTTTACTGTCACTATATCACATGAAAGCAAACTGTATGATGCACTCCTGGCTGCATTATCCATTTTAAAAAAAATAATTTACCTATATGTAATAGTGGCATCCAATATTTCACCAATCCTAATGATGTTGTACCTAATTTACCAAATTGGTCATGTAATCAGGAATTCTCCAAAGACATGTCTTACAAACTGAATTAGCGATAAACACAGACAAAAGACATTCAGCAAATAATATATGTGGCATGTACACTGTCAATATCTTAAACAGAAATACATGGAAGTGTGTTTGGATGCCTATTCACCATTTCAGTTTTCTTGTAACCCCACACAGGGGTGCATGCCACAAACCATACTAGCTATCATCTAGGTGAATCGGATTAATGATCCATTCTCCATCATCTTGGTGGTGAGTGGCTGCCCCCTCTTTTTAGTTTAAACCAAGGTATGGATATCCCATGACATCAAAGGGGGGCAGGAAGACTCACTTCCCAGTAATGCCATAGGGATGAAACAGGAACATAGAGAAGTTGGGGATGCAAATCCAATATCCATTATTAGCTAAGCAAATACATCTGACTCCCCATTTGAAGACTGATAATCAAAACCTGATGACTGGTGCACAGAGCCCAGTGAATGGTCCAAGACTGGTCCATCAACAAAGATTTGACAGGCAATCACACATCAGATCTATCCCAAGCAAGGTTGTTGGTCTTCACCTCAGGAAGTACTGACAGCTTTGTAAAGAGCATCAGGGATCCTTGACCTCTGAGTGATCTCTCAACAACTGGGGTCACAATACATTCCTGCACCACAGGGAAAAAGGAAGAAATCAAGACCCCTCCTGGGAATGGCAGGGTCATCCAGTGATGACATGGAGGTCAATGGGAACTTCTTTTACCCTTTGCATGTGCTGGGGCTTTCCACAGAGTCCCACACTTCATCTGTTCACAGACAACAAATCAGATATTTGTCTGTGCATGCAACACCAGTGCACAATAAGCAGGTCAAGTGGATATCCCATGAGGCACTGTAACCTATTAAGCATGAAAGACAGAAAATTAGACAAAATAAAAACTCCAGGAATCCAAATAGGGTAGGTAGTGCTTACCCTAGCACCAATATTAAAACTGACATTACAATCAAATGAAGCACCACTCGCTAAGCAAGGTGCAAAAGCCTTTCAAAATTAACAAAAGGAACACAGAAAACCCTCAAGTAAAGCAAGGAATGAGGAAATATATTATCAATCCACATAAAAACATAAGTGATGGGCAGAAAAGACTTTTAAAAACAACTTAGGTGAACTTCAATGAGTGACAGGGACAGGTTTACTACATAGCCCCAAAGAAACAAAGACCGATATTCCAGAGTTGGCTGTGACTGATAAACAAACTGGATTCATATTCTTTTATTATTCTGGCACTTCAATACTAACTGGAGAAGGGAATAATTAGCTTGGACAGGGGACTAGGAGTCTTATAAAAGGAAAGAAAAACAATGCAATAGTAACATGATTTGTATTACAGCTACTTGAGTGTGTGTGTGTGTGTGTGTTTTGGATTCTTACTGTAGCTTTAACAATTTCAGTCATATCACTACGAATATTAGCTTTTACAATATATACAATGTGTTACAATCAGATGACATGTATTGATGCTGCAATGAAAATTCTACACTTGGTCAACAGTTTCATCACATTTCCAGGTAAACTGGCATCTTGTCCATGTTAGACCGGGGTTGCTACTACGATGTCTTCAGCGTGGCAGCTTATAGTGATGTCTAGCACTGGGCCATCATGCCGCAGACATGTAACATCATGTCCCACCCAGTCACATTATCCTGACACCAGTCCTAACACTAACCTCTTAATGATGAGTGCCAAGCGAGGCAGCTGCTAGTAACATTTTTTACAAGACTTTGGTATGACTCAACCAAGGTTCAAACCTGCAATCTCCTACATCCAAGGTGGACACACCACTAGGCCACTGGAGCAGTCTACTTAAACTAACGTGTTCTTACAAGAAATTACATTGTTAGTATAGTTCTCAACAGAACACTGTAAGACAATAGTTAGATTACTCTAAATAATAATTATACAAACAATTTGCATCTAATATAAACTTTCTGTAAATTTGAAAAGGACTAATTAGCAAACAGTATGCAAAAGGTAGCCATTACTGAATCATGCTTTCTAATCTATGTTCAGTAGGTGCTTAAAAATTTTGAGAAAAACAGTAAGTATCCTAATGATTTAAATATCTAATTCTGTAACCGACAAACACAGTGAAATACAGACTTGTCACAACATTCAGAAAATTATCTGGGTCTTTAAAATTCCTATTCTCAAAAAAATCTATAGAGTTGGCAGGCAAAAGATAGAAATGAAACCAGAAACAAAGCTATTGTTTTTATGGCTTTAGCATAAAGCATGGTACATACAGCTATCCGTCACTGGAATATTGTAGCCAGGGCCCATAACCACCATGTCATGCACCGAACCACATTATAGCGTGAACTGCAGTATATACCAAAATGTGATATATTAAGAATAGCGTAATTAACCAAATGGCAGGAATTGGTGTTTTAAAAAGGAAATAAAGATATAATGCTAAGCTTCGCTCTGTCTTCTTTCAACTCGTATTGTTATACATTAGTATGATTTTGGTCACTGAGTCCATACTAGTACTGCGTTATAATGAAGACTGCTTTAATAAGTGAAAGCTGCACTTGGAACTAGAAAGCATAGCTATCATTTTCTAGTGTTTTGACTTTTCAGGTTTCCAGAGAGCTAGTTGCAGCTGCTAATATTTTAGTCACAAACTGGAGTACTAATACATCTGAGTGGTGATTTAAGCCAGATCACGTTTCAAGTCATAGAACACAGCTGTGTTTGAGAGTAAATTCAACAAAATCAGGAAGAGAAAATGCCCAAGCATTTCAAAAATGTGTAAAATAATATGACATGAAATAATTACACCATTTTTAAAAATTATTGATTTAGCAAAACATGTGATGTTGTGGAAATAAATTGAGTGAATTCTTTAATAAACATCTACACTGAATCACTACATATGGATAGAAATGTTTTTCATTAGTACATATCAATACAATTTTTCTCAAATATATTTATTCCCTCCCTTTAGCAGATTATATGTGATACCCTCCAACTGTCCAGTACAGAACTGACTTGTCCTAAACTGCAAGGTGGAAATTCACCAACTTGATACCAAGACTGTCCATGATGGATTCATTCTTAACATTGCCCTCGTGCAAATGACCCTTACTTTTCATCTCTGGCACATGAAAACTCCCTCCATGGAGACCATAAGACACAACAAAAGGACTCATGAAAACTCCCTCCATGGAGACCACAAGACACAACAAAAGGACTCAAAAATAAAATTAAGATAAAAGATCATTACAGTTGATCTAAGACAGAATAAAGTGCAACCCAAACTTACTGAAGAGAGTGGGCTCTTTGCCAAAGAATCATAAAATCAAGTTCATTGGCTGACAGAAAAGTATCAAAAGAAGTGCTGCATTTACTACCAATGTACATCAAGGAAAGAAATGTATTCAAAAGTCCAGACTAAGTTCTAGTGGGGAAAATTTAGGTCAGCACAAGGAATTCAAATCCCATTATGGAAGGTTCATGAAGTGGAGTCTAATAATGATCACAGGCACTCTAGTTGTGGATTTATTAATTTTTGCAGTAAATATTCACTGCATTATACACTTTGAGTCCAACTAAAGCTTGGTTTGCTAAAGTTTTCCTGTCAACTTAATGAATCATATTCTGAACAGTGGGCACAGTAATTTTAGCTGATACGGAAATCATAGAAAACTGCACCATAGTCTGACTCAATGAGAACCAATTCAAAACAAATCATGCTTGAAAATTTCATATTTATTGCAAAAATGAACACAACGCAATTGACTGTGATAATGTGTCTGAATTGCTGTGTATTAGCAACGCCTATGTTTTTCCCAAAATGACCAGATTTTTTAAATCTGATAGGGACCTTTGGACTCCCATTTTGTCCCTTTTCAAAATGAAAGCTGCCATTGTGGTAACAATTTGAGAGGTGTATTGCTTTTGGGTCCATTATCTGTGGTCTCTGTAAGTAATATGCCAAAGGTCAGTACACAAAACAGAAAATACAGTGAGCTTTAATAGTCTTGATCAAACATCACAGATTCAATGAACACAATGGGACACAATATATGTAATGGGTCTTAGATTACAACTCCTGTCTTGAGGTTGGGTTGCAGGATGAGTAATAAAAAGCATGGGGATCTATCATGCAGACTTGTATAAGTAGATTTGGTTCACATCTGCACTGCCAAAATACTAGCACATCAATCACTTTCTATACAGATCTAACTTTAAAGGTTGCACCTCAGATCTATGAACCTATGAGAAAAAGATACTGTTAGTGGGCCCAAATGTCTCACCAAAATATGTGGGACGAAATAAACTTCAGACATTATAACTGTCTGCTTTATAAGTAATGTTGTTGTTGTTGTTGTTGTTGTGGTGCTTAATGCCATTTTTCAGCACACGATAGGCTATACATGGTGGCCAGTATTAATGGTGGAGGAAGAAACCGGGAAATCCGCATAAAGAACCACCGACCCACAAGAAGCTACTGGCAAGCTTTCTCACATATCCACATTCGCCAAATCTTAGACTCGAACCCATGCAGACAGAGGTGAGATGGCAATGATCTGTAATGGAGAGCGCTTTAGACCACTTGGCCATTTGGGGCCCCCTTTATAAGTAATGGAAAAAAGGCATGCCAAAAGGGCACACTGGGATAAACAGTTTGGCAATATGGTGCGAAAAATTTGGAGAATCATGCAATTCTGTGTTTAGGACAAAACACAGACTTTACCATGAATAAAACAGAATTGTTTGTGCAATTTCATGTGATACTGAATCAAGTCAATCGACTTCAACTGTGAAGGCCACCATGTTGGGAAAAAATGAAAAAGTACAACATGAAATCAGTCAGAAATACAGAGCTGAAGCATTTAGTCTGATATATGTCCTGGGGATTATTATGTATAGTTACAGGTTTCCATGGCTGCAAGATCACCTTCTTTCTGCAGTGATTGTTGTGAAACCTGCACTGCCTAACTGGACCATGACTGACCATCTGTTATTTCTGAGTCATACCATGCCTAATCAATACACTTGTCTGACCTTCAACCCAGCCCAGAGATTTAACACATTGGGTATTCTTACTCCTGGTTTTGGAGATAATTACATCTTTTTAAAATTGTATAGGGAATTCTGTGAACAGCACAAAACACAAAACTTTACAAAAACAATAAACTGACAACTCTATAGAATAATTTTAAAATTACATTATTTAATTGTTTTGCACAAGACAGGAATTTCAAGATGATATGTCAATCCCCTTGCCAGTTTTTCTATACATTAGGCAAATATATAAAAATTAAAAAAAAAAACATGTCAAGGAAATGAAATAAAAATTCATGTTAGATTTTTATATACCTCTGACTCTCTAAATATGTTCTTGGAAATATTAACCTTTACTTCTAGGATCTAAGATATGTATGAGCTTTTTTTCTGTTTCATAATTGTTAAAAGCTAAATTGCATACAAAATATCCTGGTACGTAAACATGTGATACTACAATTAACACTGCAATAACAACATGATGGCTAACAATACACATTTCACAAAAAACAACAAAAACAGTAAATAAAAATAGAGAATGCACTTTACACATAACTGAAATAAAAGACTGGAAAATTACATAGGAATTCAGCCACATGATAAAACACTGACACTCAAATTTTCATGGACAAAGAAATAATACATTCATAAATAACGAATTAGTAAAATTTATCCTTGGCAAGATACGTCGAGCTGTTATCATAAAAATATATTTCAACTTTATGAATCTTTTTCCTATGCCAAATAATATTGAATGGGTAACAATCTGGAACTGGACAGGTTCCCTTGTCCTGAAATCAGGTCACTATCAGCTGATTTATCCCTTTGCATCTTTCCCATTAAATGTACTGTTACCAATGTTATAAATTTCCATTCACAACCAATCTGCATCTGTCAACATTCCAAATACACTGCCATCAATCCTTCCATCCAAACAAAACATCATTCCATGCCCTGTTTCTTTCATGACAGTCTTCATTATGGCAGATGACCTAAGGTTGTGTGTTATAAATTTTCCCCAAGTGATATCTATTATTTCAGTCCTTATTGGTCTTGCCTGTAAGAATCTCCAAAATAAAATTAGACACTTCATCATCATCATGATTAATATAAAGCTGAATGGACCATGTATATACTCACTTCTAAGATGAGTTCAACTGTAAACTGCACAGACCCAGATCTGCTGTTGCATCATGTGCCAGGCAGATCTCTGTAGTTTGTTAGAAGTAATCAGTAGAAGACAAAAGAACACAGACCCTGATCTGCAGGCACATTATACTACTGCAGCTCAGGATCTTTGTTGTTTGAAGTTTGACTTGACTTATAAGCAAGTATATATGGTACATTGCACTAAACATAATAAATGGACAAGCACTGCAAGTTTTTTTCACCACAAATAATGAAATGTCAACAACATATATACAAATATCCACAGCATATAATGAACATTCATAAAGACAAAAAGCACAACAGATATTGAAACATGCACTGTATATGATGCCCAAAGCACCACATACATGTATATTGGTTTAGACACCACATACAATTGAAATACTGTTGATTACACAGTAATAAGCACTGCTGATAAAAGAATGTTTTTTAACATCAGCAGACAGTAACAGCATTCCATATTTTGGGTTGCTAGTAATTTGCATTCTTTCTAGGTACAGTATAACCTGTCTTGAAACACCAACCCTTGTGCAAAAAAATTATAGTCTCTCAAAACAGGTGGTCTCTCATAACAGGTCAAAAAACTATATACTGTTTTTTTTTTTTAAAGTTCATGAGGAGTCTAAGTCAAATTCTCAAATACTGAACATTTTTCATCTTTCATCCATATACAAGTTGATGTGGAGTACACGACAAAGCCAGATACCCACTTCTCTGAAGTTTTGCAAACTTGGAAAATATTCTGGCAGGACAAAGGTATTAGTCTACCTTGGATCCAGACCTATTATTTTATATTTTATATACATTTTTCAGAATTTTAACATCTTTTAATTTAATATTTTGTATTGTTGTATTTCATACACTGTAGTTACATTTTATCTTCTTAAACATTTGTGCAGTTATTACACCTTCTTTGAGCTTTAACTTTAGTTGGCACCATATAGCCACTATTATGATATGCTAAAATGCTACTACAAATATGTAACCATTGTGGAATGTTGGCAAAAATATAAGACATTTTAAATCACAAAAGGTCTTAACAGTACAATAACGAAGAATGGTATCACTGTACATGACTTGGTAGGCTGGGTAGGTTTAAATGGACAGCTGATCAACCTATAGTACAAGTCATACATGTCATGCAGACCTTCAATAACAACAATTTCAGCAACAAGTTTCATTTTTAGAATTTAATTATGCATTCCTTTAAATGGTGACTATTCACTTTTTTTTAACCCTCATACATCCATATTTTTTGGAAGTTCATTATTTATACACCCTGACAAATAGGTATGGCTAAAATAAATTTCAAGTATGTGGACATTTTTGGACAATGTCAATGTCATAATGAAAGTTTTGCATGTTGTTAAAAATTTAAACTACCTCATTATTTGTTCTAATAGGTCTGACATCCTCTTTTCTTTACCCAGTTTAATGCCTTGCCACCATTGTAAAAGCCCACAGCAATAATTAATTTTCACCAGTAATTTTTTATGATACATAAGATGCAAAGCATTACACAATCAGGACTGAACTGACTTTGGTAAAACAAGACTAGTATTAAATTTAGAATAACAATGAATACTGAAGTATATGCACCTACATGATAATGTGGACATAGTCTTAAAGTGTATTTTGATACCGTTAATGATAAATGATGACAATTTGTTGATTGTACAAAATTCACACAATCATACACAGAAAGCCTTCTCCTGCAACTGTTTAAAGAAAGCAGTAGTCGGTACGCATATTTCAGTGGGGCCAACAATGTCAAATTGGATTTTGTGATGGCTATGATAATCAATGTGATTAGCATTTAAATCTTGTTCAGTCTAAAGATGTCACTGAGCTATTGTGGGAAGAAAACAGCTATTTCCATGACTCACCATGGCAAATCCCCATATTTTATCTGACATTCCCAATATGACCCAGACTACAATCACAAATGCAAAGTGCTGACTGAATCCCGTTTTAATATCAATATTGTTCCACAACATATAGATTCTTTGACAACAGAATGTATCAATGAAATTATATACATCTATTTCTATTATGCTGATTCTGAAAACTGAAAAGATAATACCATTTTTTTTTCATAAATGTTTATAGTGACCTTGACACTTAGTGCTGTTTGCCAAGGTCAATTTACAATTGTACTGTGCCACACTGTGCAAGGTTTTTTTTTTCCCCAACAACTTGCCTTGCTTTTGGCTGAAAAATGGCCCTTTTTGTTTCTTGTTAACATGAACAATCATTCATGTACTCAGTTTATAAGTGTCTTGAAATGGGAAAACAAAGACAATGACCTGCATACAAATTTAAAACTTTGTACCACTAAGAATGAATTGTCTGCCTTCACACTGACTAATCATGAACATATAAGCTGTTTATATTGATGCCTATTGACAAAACCTTCAATTAATCCAATGATAAAAGGTGTAATCAACGTCACTTCACATTCTGATGGTCATCTACCTCTTTCCAAGTACTTGTAAAACATGTAAGTTATAACATGAATGATTTATTTTCATCAGCTTTACGAAAAACAACATACTTTGTGTTTTGAACATTTGTGTACTATTTAAATTTAGTACAAATTGTGAAAAGACAGTATCCAGAAAATTGGAGGGAACAGACATCTAGGTTCATTACCTAAGTTCAGAATGCAGGCTTTTCATACAAAACTCATAATAATTCCACAAAATCTGCTCCGGTTGACATCTCAAAGCTTATAAATGTGCTTTTTCTAAGTCAAGTTAAGCCAAACAGCCACCCCAAAGAGCAACATCATATTCAAGTAAAGTGCTGATGTATGTATACTAGTTACAACGCAACAAAAATGAGCAAGGCTAGATAGCGACAAACTCCAGGTTCTGTTTGACAATGTGAGCCTTAATATGACCTCTCAGGATAAAATTCTTGGTGTATTTGTAGATAACAATCTTACTTGGTCTTTTCACATTAAACAAGTTTCAAAAAAGGTTAATTCTTATCTTTGGTTACTGAGGATAATCAAAACATACATTCCTCTTCAGTATAGGGTCATCTTTTATAAAAGTTATATTCAGCCATATCTGGACTATTGTAATGTAATTTGAGGTAATACCTCTAATTCAAACATAACACTTTTAAAACTCCAAAAGAGGGCTTGCCATTTAATTCTAGATCAATGTATAGACAATTTCCAGGATGCAATGAATAATATAAAGGTTATAACAATACATGAAAGAATATTTCTTAGAAAGGCCAAATTGATGTATAAAGTATCCAGAAAAGCCATTCCTGTCTATCTAAGCAATATCTTTCACCAAAGAGATGCTGATGGTACTCCAAATTTAAGGTCCATAAGAAGTAAAAATTACATTATACCAAGGCCAAAGAAGGAATTGTTTAAAAAAAGTTTTCAATATACTGGTCCACTGGTATGGAACAACATTCCCAGTGACATAAGGCAGGCTCCTAGCATTTCTTCTTTTCATAATCAATGTCTCAAATGGATGTAATCTTTAGCAAATTGAACAGTTCTAGTACAACAAATACCGCCTGCTTTTCTATAATTTTGCATCATTTTCACAGCTGAATTTTTCAATGCAGGAGGATATTTTATCAACGTTTATGTTTTCACAGATGCCTGTGCACGTGTTCCAGACTTGATACTTTGATTTTAAAATCACATAATTATTTAGTGTCAAGCCAGATTCTTCACATCATGTTGTATATACTGTATATATTGTACATAACACTTAACAGATAGAAGGCCTCAAGGTAGATTAGTTCTGTAACTAATTGAGTTACCTTCTCGAAATAAAGTCTTTATTATTATTATTATTATTATTATTATTATTAACAACATCCATGCCAATGGTTTCGAGCTAAATATATACATGTATTCAACTATTTTCAAGGTATAAATAATTGTTTACATTGACTGAAATGTTATCAAATGGTTTGGTCTGACTTCCAAGGGTACTACAAGTTATGCCTAGATATATATGGTGGTCAACAAAAACACATAATTTTGTTAATTAATTTTAGTTCAGGAAAAACTTTCACGAGAATAACACCACCTCAGATTTTGAGGGATTAAAATCAGCCAACCACTACCTTGACTACTGTTAATCATTTGTAAATATTTACTCAATACAATCTCATAAGTAGCATTAAACGAATAAGCAAGTGTGCTATCATAAGCAATGGGTCTTGTTATGTTCAACGAGGTTATCGACTATATGATTAATGTACACTATAACAAAATAATAGATCTAAAACTGAGTCCTCCAGTATGCCAGCTGCAACAGGTAGGCTACTGGACTCTCCAGATTCTATTAAATCACTAGTCATATTACCATCTAAAATGAGAGCTATCAACACTATTGAACCTTAATGTATGCATGCACAAAGAAGAGCAGTGTGTGCTTGTCATGTACTTATGCTTGGTATCTAACTTTCACCTCTAAATGCTTACATACTGAAAGTCGATACAATTTAGTTCTTGTGAATTAATAATGTAATATTTTTCTCTTTATTTATTTATTTAATTTTTATTTATTATATATTATTTAAGCAGAGGAGCTTTCTAACATGATCACTGAAAAGTGATCTGCCCATTACACAGATATATAGGCCTGCATGTTGTTGGGTGCATAGCACTGAATAAATTGCTGTAACTAATATTTTATTTAAGAAAAGGTTTTATTCTCTATGTAAATATGGGTCTATCACGGGTCTATCACACTACTATACAACCAATACCATAAGGTAATAGTACTCAGTTCTTCCATGTCTTCTTGGCTATGCAATATTTGCTCAGTTTCAATACCTGCATGAATGACACGTGTAAATGTATTAATTATAATTAGGTTTACCATTTGCTATGTTGGCCCTCGTTATGTAATTGTACGGTACCCTTTGGGGCCCCTAAGCTGGAATGTGCACCAAGACCAGACCACATGCCAACGACGGGATCAGATTACACGACGCTGCAAACTTTTGATACGATCCCCCTAACTGAGAAAGATGCGACTCGATTTGAATGTCAAATATAGGTAACAAATTATGATTACAAGCAACGTAAACAGCATATAGTTTCAAAGAATGAATGAGCTTATAACAGAATTAAACAAATATACTGCATGCAAACCCATCATTTCAGACTATAAATTAAATGAATCATTTATCGCCTAATCGATTGAGGGACGAGGGGCATCGACCATTGGAATGCCACCATCTTGCTCTTTTCTACCAGACTTTGTAACTTACATCACACCTATATCAGAATACACTCTGAAACGCTCTTACCTGTATAATAATACACAACAATTGTACTTTGAATTGCCAATAATTGCACGTGTTGGTTCACTTGCTACAAAACTACATGGCGCGTGAGTCTTACAGTGAAGTGAGACGCGCAATCTGATTGGATGAGCCCGGTCAAATGGTCGAATCAGTGATGATCTGCACAATTAAGTCACGTAACTATAAATATATTTTTGGCACACTCTTCGGAAATCCCCTATGAGGAAAACGGTACGTTTATCAAGCTTGTATCATATATCCATGAATAAATATAGTTGTGGCCTCAATTGGGACACCAGTTTATGTCCATAATATGGATTTTCGTGTTGACCACTTATATGTATAACCACCGTGAAAAGAAATGTCAATAGATTTTGTTTCTTCGAATCATTTATCAGAGACTGTCAACTTACATGTATACCCGTAGTCTTCGCATCATGCATTAGGTATCACCTGTTCCCTTACTAATATTTAATATAAATTATACAAGCATACAGGTTAGAGAATTTTTAATTCGTACTCTACGGAGATTAGAACCCAGGTCCGCGGTGGTGTGTGCCTTGTCGTGATGGTATATGGACTCGTGCGTGCAGACAAGGCGATGGGTGCCGTTTACCCGCGGACCTGGGTTATTTGTAATATATATATATATATATATATATATATATATATATATATATATATATATATATATATATATATATACATGTATATATATATATTTATGTATATGTATGTATATATGTACACATACACACACACACACATATATA
>JAECUM010051478.1:0-10539 GCA_016617855.1 Megalonaias nervosa | reverse complement strand
ACACCAACCCATAACGATCAACCAATGGGTTATTCACAAAAGTGAATCCACCACGTGTTGACGTAGTGGATTGGTGTACTCTGAAGACGGGGGTGGCTGGAGCCCCCAATAACTTATAAATTTTGGCATAAAATCGCCCCCGCAGATAATTTATCCTTCTTGGGTTTCGAACTGTGACCCTCCGGATGAGAGTTTCTACACGCTATCAACTGAGCTATCGGATCTTGTTATAAATACATATTGAAAAAGTTAACATGTGTTTACCAATGTGTCAGTCATATTGTTATTCCTAAAAACTACAATATTCTTAACAAAAACCACATTTTTCTGTCTAAAATGAGATTTTATATTTCTAGTTTTCCAAAATATATATAATTCTGTACAACACTGAGTCTATGCGTGCAGCGGATATTGATTTAGTCATAATATATATAGCGGTCTTAAAATAACTTTACGCATATGGAATAATCAATATGCAGCCACAACTTTCTAGATTACGGATTTTATGTAAACAAAAGAATAAACATCCGGATAAAAACGTTCTATGAGCGTACATACAGGTTTATATTAAGAGATTCGTTTCTCGTGTCCAGAATGTTTCCTGCCTGATCAGTGAGTTTGAAATTTATTCTTGTCAGAAATGGATTATGAACTCGCAGGTAAACGGGATTAATTGGTTCAATTACGATTAGCCAGCCTGGGGGGGTAATCGGGCTAAAACTGAATAATATGTACCCTTGCTCCGCAGTACCACTGCGGTGGTTAGATTTAGAAAGATCTACTTGATAGCTACCTTCAATAATATCACATACCAGATTGACTGCAATAACTGATGTTATGTTTACAATGCCCGGTGATATATGTCTACCGGCACCAAAGGGGTTGTTATTGTGTTTTAATATAACCGGTGGTGGGGCTATTTTTTTCCACGATTCAATTACTCCCGGATAATATTCTTCAATAAGATTACTTAATGATTTCTTCATTTCAGCGTTATTTAAATCTGGTATAACAAATGTTTGTACATCTTTTTCTGTTATTTTATAATGATTAAGAAATACTTGTATTAATGTTGGACTTATGTAACCATCTCCACTAAGATCAGTCGCAACGTTTATAATACTTCGATTGGCGATGTATAAATCGAATAAGATACCATTTAAATGTTTTATTGACTCGATTATTTGCTGCTTTACACTTTCATTATAATGTTGAGATAATGAAATAAGTAAATTTCTTAAATCATTAAACGTTTTATCGTATTCAGGTTTGAGAGTATCTAAAAACTGTTTAATAAATTCTACATCAACAATACGTTGAATACTCAACGGAGTCCTTGATACCAACTTAATAATAACTATTGATCTAGGTATCTTGGGGATCCTTTTACCGTCAAAATCGGTAAAGTAGTATATATCATCGTTTGGATCAGATCCAAATACTATACTATTCCATGGTTGGTTTTTTCGATATTCTGGATCTTTAATGAATTTTTCTTCACCCGTTTTAAATTCTTCTAGTTTTGGTTCTGAAACTCCATTATAAACAGGTGCGACATCAGGCCATCCTAACACGGATCTAATCGAACTTTGATAAATATCTACGAGATAATCAGGAGAATTTATTTCAATCGCCGCTGATAGTGTTGGTTCGTGAACAGTAATCGCTATTTTAGATTCTTTCCCCGTGATAGATTTAATTCTGCGTTGGAATTCATCATTAATCTGTTCTATTTGATAACTACCCGTTGAAATTCCAACAACCTGCCAATCAGGTGTTCCATCCGGTTTATTCTTATTCGCAAATACCAGTGAATTATTTGATGGTTGTCCACCAAACGGTTTTGATCTAATATTAGGCCAACTATAATAAACTCATAATTGCGCTAATGCTATTTCCTTTGCTGAAATTGCAGTCGGAAAATTAACGCTAAATTCAGGATTGGTTGAACTTAATGATATCATAGTAGTTTTTGACGGCGTTGTATTAGCTACGATCTGCTGTAATAGTTCGCGCGACTCTGACATTATTATTATAGTTATTATTTAATTCTCCATCTTTCCGTGATTATCATTAGCGATTATAAATGCTTCATCGTAGGTTTTCATTATCGTTACGAACTCTTCATCGGATATTTTACCATCACTGAGATACGCTGAAATATACGAGCATAATTTAGTGTATGCGGCTGTTGCTGTGTGCAATTTCATCACGTACTCGTTTAGTTTATCATTCGTACACGTAGATATTTTTTTGGAGATAATACTGAAAATACCTGCGCATGTTGTTGCCGTTGAAACTATAATCGTTACAACTGCAGGCGCTGTCATCGTTATCGTTGATAATAATAATCCAGTTCCAGCAATAACAGCAGAAACCGAGCATACCATTATATCAATAACAACCATACGACGACGATATTTTTTTACCTTTATCGTGTAATCGTCGATGATATTTTTTAGTTTAGTTTGACACTCACATATTTGAGCGTATCTGTGACGTTGAACGTCGATAAATGATTCTTGATTCATTATACTTATTTAAATAACTAATTCGGGAATTTCGGCTACAAACTCAATACACCACCAATAAGTCGCTGCGGTTAACTTTTTATCATTCGCTATTAGCATAAATGTTTCTTCAGTATCTTTATTTAACACTATAGACACAATTCCAGAAAATCATCGGTTGAATGACGCCATGGAAATGTGGTAAATATACTGAATTTTGCACTACTAAATACAGATAATCTGTATACACCAGTAACCTCTGCAGTGTGTTTAAAAGTGTTATTTTCCGGTGTCCATGTTGCCTTTCCTGATGCGACTGTGTACACGATATTAATGATCTGCTTGTGAGGAATTTTAACGAGATTAGGTTTTTGAATAATATTAGGAATACCACTAATGATATCGTTGAGTCTTGCGTTAATGTCAGCGAGATTAATAATAACAGTAGGTGGAGTTCCAAAAAATTCGTTAATAGATCTGTTTATATTTCTACGAAAATTTAGAAATGTTTGTACGTGATTAAAATATTCAGTTTTAAATGAAGCAATTCCATCATTGATAGTCGTTAATGAAGTAGTTATTGGAATTTCCTTATCGTCGACGTATTTCTTCGTTGCGGCGTCGAAATCTGTTTCTGGTGTTCTGAGATTATTAATACCATTATTATTCATGTTGAGAAATGCACGCATTGTACCACCGCGCACTGACACGTATTTGGATTCTTGATCATCGACGTATTTTTTTGTTGCTGCGTCTGCATCTGCGATTGGATCTCCAAGATATGTAATTTTTCTTCCTGACATAATAACGTCACCGGTAAATACATCACCAGTTTTCTTAACGTAGTCGTTAACCGACTTACCGGAATCCTGTATTTTACCCTGATCAGTGAAAGTAACGACATTATTAACAACCGCGTTGGGAATTCGTACAAGAACATCTAGTAGTTGTATATTACCCGTTTTTAATCGTCCTTGTTTGTCCTGAAAAACGACGACTTCATTTTGATCCACACTCGTTATATTTAATAAATCATCGATTTCATTTCTGAGCTGATCAAGAGTTGCATATTTAGATAAATCAATCTTCTGAGCTCTACCTGAGGATCTTCCGTAAATATCTACCATTATATTTACTGATATCAGTTTAAGTACTATGACGTAACGTAGTGAACGCGTGCACGACTTTATGAGGCGGTGTTGTTGATTTTGATACAGCATCAAGCATAGCGAGGGTTTCACGGCCGCATATTGGAGGATCAGTTATTTTTTGTGTCGGTAGCGTTGAATACCAGATTGGAGCAGTATTATTACTGACATAATGAAGAAATTCTTTCGGTGGTGCTAATCCATACAAATCGAAATAAATAATTCCACGTGGATCAATTGCATATGCGACCCAGTGCGTGCCTGGGCCAGAATTTTTATCGAGATTAATAATACCGGTTTCATGTTGCATTGCAACGGTAGGTAATTGATCGCGCATAAAACACCTCTGAAATTTTTTATTTTTAATTGCTTAGCAGCATTAAGTAAATCAAAATTGGACATGGGTGTTATTAGTAAACTGTCCCTGGTAATCTTAGACCCTTTCCGTACCAGTGTGGAGTCCCTGGTAATCTTAGACCCTTTCCTTCTTTTTTGATTCCTTTTCCGGTTGCTTTCTTTAACGCCATTCCAGCAGCTGTTCCAACAGCGCCTAACGCAGCTGCCTTTGCAACAGCTGGTGCTGCAGCTGCTATTAATGCTGGTATTGCTGCGAGAAGTGGAAATATACCACCCGTTTTAGCAATATCTTTGATAGCGCCCGCAGAAAGATTAAGTTTGACGCCTTTATTTGATTTTTTAGCGTTATTGAAGTTTTTGAACTGACGCTCGGTCAACGATAGTTTATTTGCACCGGTCATTTGTTCTCGCTTTAGCGATATTTTTATTCCACAATTATTTTTTGATGCTGATTGCAGCCTTTTAATCTGACCAGGAGTCAGACTCACACTAACGTGATGATATGACATTATTAATATTATGAATGATCTAATTACATATTTTCTACTGGAGCATCAATAACTCTCATTCGTCCACCAGCACCTTCGAGTAACATCGATTTATCGCTGAGTATAACGGCTATTGCTCTGTAATTTGCAATAACTCCTATTGTCACACGAGCTCGAAAATGAATATCTACAACAGATTGTCTGGTTAAATCTAAATGTTCTAGAGAAAAGTAATAAATCGGATACAGCGATGTAAAATCTAGCTGCGATATTTGTAAACCAGTATCGATATTTTGATCACGACCCATGAACGACATAAGACGATGATATGCACGTGCTACATGATTTTGATCGAAATTCAGTAATATATCCTCGGATGGTTCTTGATGTCCATTTATCCTTAATGAAACCTCAGAAACACCGAGTTGGTCAAACACCATTTGATTTCGTAATTGTGTGTTTAATCGTGTAATATCTTGGAACGCAATAAATATATGTCTTGGTGCAGAAACACCTTGCTGTGATGCTATTTGCCACGTAAATAAACCATCAATTGCACTCTGAACAGCATCTGTGGTCATTGTTAACCATGACAACGTCGATTTACCGCCTTGACTCATGAAAGATAACAACCGGTCATCTTCGGATATTGACGGAGTCATCACTGGCATCCATAGGGAAAGTTTTGTTAGTATTACTATACCAGCATCACCAATAGGTCTCCATAATGCATCATTATCATCGCCTTTTCGTACGAGTACAACTGTGTGTTTGGCTCCGAAAATGATTTTTCTGACATTTCTACAGAATCCAAAGATATGTGACAGTGGAATTGCACATGAAAATCTTCTCCTATCGCCTCTTAACATTGATCGACGCGCTGCAAATCCTAAGTTGAAATCTGGATTTGGAAAAGGTAGATTTTCAATAGCAACAGGAGCAGGAGCAGCAGCTCGATCATTTGGTTGTCGAAAAACCTGATTTCTACTGTCAGGGTGGTCAGAAGTATCCTTGACAAACATCATTGATGGACCAGCTGATCTTGAGTAATCGTCGCTGTATCTTGCAAGGCCTAGTATTGTCGTGGCAACATCAACATCTTTCTGGATTGATTCAATATTTTTTCCGTCAATCATGTACGTAGCGCTATCAAATAACGCCATAATACCATTATTAACGAAACCAACCCTAACATCAGCGGCGTATGCTACTGGTGCTGCAGGAACAGCGTTATTTAAAATTTCACCTTCTACTTCAATAAAAGCCTCAGCAGGTAAGAAATATCTACTTGTATCTTGAACCTGTAGTTCAATTCTTCCACGTTGATTTGGAATTCGGGCGTCATAAGAATAATACTGATAATCGCGCACAGATTCATCTTTGAGAACTGGTGCGTCCATGTCAAACGCTGGATCGGATATGCGTTTAAACATCTTTATTATTATCGTCTTCGTCTAACTCGAAGACCACTCCTCGAAGAGAGACCACTTCCTGCTATCAGACTAGCGGTTATATTTTTTTCCTTTTCCGACATCGGAATATCAGCTAACTCCGCTAGTTTTTGATTAGCTGCTTGATTTATTATTTTACTTACACTTGCGGGCATCACTTCGGTGCTAGGTAATTTCACAGGTCGGGTCGGTCTGCGTATTAACCGTGATAGTCTATCTTTAATTGCTGAGAATGCTTTGCTAGCGAGATTACCAACAGCGCCTATACCTTTTTCACGAACAACATCAATAGCTTTCATTCCTAGCTGCTGTGCAATCGGTATTGCTTTTTGGGCTATCCTTCTAAACAGACCCTGAATAACATCACCTAATCCATCTCCGTAGGTCGTTTTGTATACAGGTAATCGAGAGTTTATTACCCTGACCATGGTAGGTCCACGAGTATTGTGTATGATCATTTTATTATTAAGTGATTTTATTACTAATTACATACTTAGTCACTATAATAATCATAAGTGACATCGTCACTGATTTCATTAATAAGAGACCGATATACATTAATATCCATGATGCCGCCACTAAATAATCGTTTGCAAATATCAGCTACTTCATTAATGATTTCTGGGGAATTATTACCAGCTCGTTTTCCTCCGATGAGAATTTCTAATCGATCGACATCAGCGAGAACGTTATTGGGGCAAGTAATAAGACCACTTCCTAGACCACTTCCAGTTGCTCCGGGAGCGTCTTGAAATTCTTCTTCTTCACTTGGTTTCAGTGGTGTTTTTTTACTTGGTTTAGATGGAATTGGTATTCGTGATTTTGGTGATCTTGGGTAATCACTTTGTGATTGCTCAAATAGTTTTAGTTCTTTTTGTTGTTGTTGTTCTAGTTGTTTTCGTTGTTGTGATGATGGTAGTTCAGATTGTTGTGGTAGTGGTGGTGCTTTTTGTTGTTGTTGATATTGCTGTTGTTGATATTGCTGTTGTTGTTGTAGCTGTAAAAAATAACTGTCTATTCCATTAATAAATGCAATATATCTTGGATCATTATTTCTGACCTGATTAAATCCGTGGTGTATGCGGTATATCCATTTGTACCAGTTTTCACGACCTACATAATCATTAGCATATTGAGGTTTTAAATATTTTTCTCTTTGATAAAAACTTGTTGCAGCAATCACGGATAATTCCTCCTTGCTAAGTTTTTTGATATAATTAATAATATCTTCGTTAAATTTATCACTCATCACAACTCTCCCCCTCGCTTCTTGTTCTTCTGGTTCTTGTGTACGATCCTTTATGTCACCTATTTCACCACGAACTTGTTCAATACCTTCAAGAATTTCCGGGACTGGCATCGCAGCAGCTATTTCGGCTGGAAGTTCACGTAAAATTTCTTTTGTTTTCTTAGTTCGCCTTGCTATTTTTCCAGTTGCTTCAGCTGTTTTCTCTAACACAGGTTGAATACCTTTAGTGGTCTCAGTGATAGGTTTAAATAATTTTTTTGTATCCTCTTCAAATTCAACTTGAGATTCCTGACGCGATTGTAGTTGCTGCTTAACAGAATCACGAACGGGTAGATATTTTTTAATTGCCTTTAGTCGCTCTCGAGCTAATTTAGCTGAGTGTGGTTCTCCAATACTCATTATTGATAATATCTATAATGGCTGTTTAATTTATAGCAGCAGTAGAGCTGTTGAAGGACATACGCACGTGACCAGATTGTGAAAAAATCTGGTCAATTAAAGAAGTTTTCATTATTAAAACAAAAACTTCTTTTTTTCAGGGAACCCTTAATTTTCAAAAATAAGGTCTCTACAAAGTTGTAGGGTCCAGCTCTACTGCTGCTTTTCTTGTGTTCATAATTGCCATGCGTAAACGCTTGAGATTAATATCAAGATGGACTTACAAAAGAAGATTGTACCGCACAGGAAGAGGGTGCCGTACAAGAGATCGCGGTACAGGAAAAATTGAACATGTAGAAGCTCGGACCAGAATGTTTTTTTGACAGTGTCTTTGGCCGTACTTTCAGTGCCCGAAATGGCAACTTTTTTTAGTATTCGCAGTCAATTGCTGAAAATTAGTTTGCATACTATGAGCTAAAGCGACTGACAGTCTACATAGAGTAGGTAAAATCACAGTCACCGCAGTGTATAAATATTGGGCCATATTATGCTAAGGTTACGCAATGTCAATGAAGACTCGTCTTTCATAAGCACCCAGAGAAAAAAATATAGGATAATTTTAACAATTTCTGTCTACAGCAGTCACTCTGGCTGAGTCGTAGGGGAAACATGTGTTTACATGATATAAGAAAACACATTAAACCCAGAACCAATTGTTTCTGTTTGTTTACTAATTTGCAAGACAATAGTGATACTTAATCATCTGATGCAGTGATAATTACTAAACATTTTTCACACATCTTATATAGGATAAATTGGTTGTGTACTTTATGCAGCGGGGAGAATGCGGATAAGTGTATGATCCAACCCTCAAACACAAAATATGTTGTCATTCGCCTAGTAGAGTTAGCTGACTGCCTGATTTTTGAAAAAAAAAACCAAAAAAAAACATCGGACAACTGCTGTAGTGATATAGGCATGCGCTATGGGGAGGAAATGTGACATTTCTTTGATTGCTTAAACAAGGGTTTTGATAAAAGGAAACGAAAATATAAATAGTTTAAATTTCTCTGTCAAATAAAATGTTATTCAGCCTGTTTTGTTCTTATTTATGTGTATTCCTTGCCAAAGGGAGGAAAACTTGTTTTTCTCTGAACTCATATTGTTTAACCTTACTTTAACAACTTTAACACACACACACACACACACACACACACACATATATATATATATATATATATATATATATATATATATATATATATATATATATATATATATGTAGTGAAAGTTAAATAAAATAAAAAGTGCAGTTTAAATAATAATAATAATAATAATAATAATAATAATAATAATAATAATTCCAAGATTTAAATTTTCAAGATGTCTGTTTTCAGGGTACTTATAATGAACAGCCCGGTAAATAAATAATCTTAGCGTTATAATGCCAAATGAGGTACAAACATATGGTCTTCAGTAGGAGAAATACGTTATATTATTTGTTAGTACAAACTGTTAATTTATTATGTACAGAAGCTCAGACACAAAAGCTATTTCAGACTAAATGCCAGGTTGTAGATTATTACATATTATGACTTGCAGTTTTCAATTTCGTTTATTCAGGTTACAAATTATGACTTGCAGTTTGCAATTTCATTTCTTCAGGTTACAGATTATCACTTGAACTATGAAACTTCGTTTCTTAAGGTTACAAATTATCACTTGCAGTCTGAAACGTCGTTTCTTCATATTACAAATTATGACTTACAGTTTGCAATTTCGTTTCTTCAGGTTATAAACTACACAGATAGTAAGATTGCAGCTCTTCTTAAGAATAATGCACTACTAAACAGACCACGTGTTATTTTTCTGTATCATACATTTCAGGGGGCTCAAGTCTTACGTAAAATAAAGCACTAGTAAAACAGACCATGCTTTATTTTTCTCTACCATTCCTTTCAGGAGGCCGCAGTATTGCGTAGAATAAAGTACTAACAAACAGACCATGCGTTTCTTTTCTATTTGGGGTGGGGGGTGGGGTGGGGGTTGCTCAGTATTGCGTACAGTAAGCATTTACAAACATACCATGCATTATTTTCTATATCATACGTTTCAGGGGGCTGCAGTATTGCGTATGATGAACTTCTTTCTAGGAGCGATGACATTCAGGAATGGAATTACGGTAAAAAAGAAAAACTGTATGTATATTTTATTTTTCGCTCCCGCAGTATTCAGATGAGGATATATATTCTCAGTGGGTCAGTTATCCTCTCCAATAATATTCAGATGAGCATATATCTTGTCAGGGTCAATTATCCCCTCCAACAATATTCAGATGAGCATATATCTTGTCAGTGGTCAGTTATCCATTCCAATAATATTCAGATGAGCATATATCTTGTCAGGGTCAATTATCCCCTACAACAATATTCAGACGAGAATATATCTTTTCAGTGGTCAATTGTCCCCTCCAACAATATTCAGATGAGCATATATTTTGTCAGTGGTCAGTCATCCCCTCCAACAAAATTCAGAAAAGCATATATCTTGTCAGTGGTCAGTTATCCACTCCAACAAAATTCAGATGAGCATATATCTTGTCAGGGTCAATTATCCCCTCCAACAATATTCAGGTGAGCATATATCTTGTCAATGGTCAGTTATCCACTCCAACAATATTCAGATGAGCATATATCTTGTCAGTGGTCAGTTATCCATTCCAACAATATTCAGATGAGCATATATTTTGTCAGTGGTCAATTGTCCCCTCCAACAATATTCAGATGAGCATATATCTTGTCAGTGGTCAGTTATCCCCTCCAACAATATTCAGATGAGCATATATCTTGTCAGTGGTCAGTTATCCCCTCCAAAAATATTCAGATGAGTATATTTATTGTCAGCGGTCAAATATAGTATGCATATATACTTGCAGATAGATATAAGTTTATGTGACCT
>JAECUM010051477.1:0-25242 GCA_016617855.1 Megalonaias nervosa | reverse complement strand
CAATGCAACATTTTGTGAGTTTAAATTGCTTTGGGGTTTTTTTTCAATCCTTCGATTTCGAGGTTGTAGCTATCTGCAGACGAATTTTGTTCTTTCCTTTCCTAAATAATTATCATTTACTTCATATGATTACTACAAAGATAATACTGTTTTGGAACAAGTCTTTTCTATTGTCTCTTTTTATAATTTATTTTCTTAAATCAGCACACTTAGATATCTCGAAACAGTGGTTCTCGACTCTTTCCTTGTTTCAAAAAGCCTTACTATGGCGTTTGTTCATAGTATGCATTTTTCCTCAAGTGCGCTGGTTTACAAAAAAAATGCTAGCAAAACAAAAAAAAAAACAACAACAAAATAAATAAAATAAACAACATAACAATCAAAAGAAGGAGATGAACTAATAAACAGAAAAGAAAAATATATCCTGTGTACAACGAGCAGACCAATTTTCATCAGCGGAAGAAGTTACATGCTAGGGAGTGTTTAATGCTGTACATACATACATACATACATACATACATACATACATACATACATACTGTTTTCATCAGGTCTTCTATATACGGATACAAATATGACAATTAAATTTCATTTTCCTTCCACATGTGGTTTATATTTAATCTTGCTAACAATAAATTTACAAAATATGACCAAGTCCAAACAGGTTGTGAAAGGTATAGGCAAAATTGCTGCAATGACCTAAAAATCTGATTAGGTTGTCTATGTATGAATACAAAAATTACTAGCAAATATTCATTTGTAAATGTCGAATGGTTCTTGTGCAATGTTGCTAAAAATAATCTTCGATCGAGAGAAAGAGACAGAGAGACAGAGGCTTGGAAATACGGACATACGTACGGGGAGGACCAAATCATTATTCCCACACTGACAGGCAAGTGAAATTCGGTAGACTTGTTTCTATATATATGTACCTAATTAGAGCAGATCACATTACCATTTAGTAATTTTGGTAAATTTCATCAGTGGATGCCATATGTGTTTTGCAAATACAAACATAGTTTCTAAATTAAAGTCATGTAGTAAACATTTCGGAATTTGTACAGTACAATGGGTACACTAATTAACAAAATAAAACGACTCATTGTTTGCCAAAATGGATATGAATGTATTAATTGGAGACATGAACCTAATAGTTTATAGAATTTTCTTCCTTTGCAATAATACATTATTCGAATAGGAATATGTTTTAGAAAATATTTGAAATATGGGTAAATTTATTAATCAGATACAGTGATGAACTTCCCTGGTGTTTAGAGGATTTTTGAAGTGTGTGTGTGTGTGTGTGTGTGTGTGTGTGTGTGTGTGTGTGTGAGAGAGAGAGAGCGAATCTTAATTTTTAAAACAATCCCTGACCCAAAGAAATTCCAAGGTTTTATATACCATTAATGTCACCGAGAGGGTGTGAAGCACGATAATGAATGAGTGATTTTTCAGTTTGTTGTCTTACAATGCAAACAGTAGAAACAAAAGTGAAATTAAAACTCAATAAAAAAATTATATTTTTTAATATTGCAACCAAAAACGAAACAAAATTGTAGATGAAACGAAGGATTGTACAATTTACATGCTGGTGTCACGTTAGAAAGAACAGTCTGAGCACTCCAGTATGTTCTTAATTTCGAAGGAAAAAAAGTCGAGAAAACCAATCGAAGTGATTATATCACCACTGATAAGGATAATATGTAATGCCTAGACTTGATTAAATACAGGGAATAGGTCAAGACAGTCTTTGCCCGATATTTGTTTGGTCATTCTGCTGTACTTGTCGTCGTCGTCATCTTCGTCGCTGTCTTGTGTACGTATCTTGCAGGTGCTCTATTACATTTTATCAGCCTCTCATACAAAAAAAAGCTTGCATTTTCTTAGACCTACAAAAGCTTCCAACGGATATCTTTCTGAAAAAAATAGTGTCAGAGTATTTGGCAACCACTTAGTTTATTTCTTAAGCGGGTTTCTAGGATATATTTGCTTGATCCAGCAATGACTGGAATGGTTCAGTCAGTGTCTGTGCCATGTGCGAGCCTTCGGATTGGTAGAATTCTGCTGGTATAGCATCTGGTCCAGATGCTTTGCCATTTGACAGCAGGTCAGTTGCTTTCATAGATTCAGTCAGCGTTGAAGGATCAACATGAGATATGTTCATGTCAACTGGTCGGGGGTCAGTAGATGATTGTTGATGGGGAATGTAGATAAAGTATTTTGCTCATCTTTGTAGCAGCCTTCCCTTGTCAGTGAGCAGTGTGCTGCCAACAGTACTCAGTAGTGGTGTTCCTGATGACTGGCTGGTAGATTGTCTTCAACGCATCATAAAAGTTCTTCATGTCATTCATGCTTGCGCATGACTGAATCTCACCTGCGTTGTTGCTCAGCCATGAGTCTTGCAACTCGATATGTTTGCATCGAAACGTGCTCTTGATGTTGTTGAAGGCTGCCTTCTTAGATTGTGAAGTACTTACTTCTAACCTGACCTTTTGGAGCCCATGTTTCTTGTTTAGAAGTCTTGGTATGACAGCATCGTTCTCATCAAGCCAGTCTTGATGTTTACATGTGGTGGGACTGAAAGTTTTAGATGCTGTTGAGTAATAAGAGTCACTGATGGATGCCCAGTTTTCCTCGATGTACTCAGAGTTTGTGTTATTTGTTTCTAGTTGGCCGCAAAGTTCGTAAACAAGTGCCCGTTTCATATTCTCCTGTTTCACTTTGGAGACACTGATCTTTTTGTGTGCTTTTCTGCCTTGTGGTCGTTTGCTAGGCTGAATCTGGATAATAAGTTTGGAGATTTTGAGCATGTGGTCAGTCCAGAATTCTGCAATTCGCATATGCCAACGTCACTCAGATATCGTGCAAGTCTCTTTTTCTGACGATGACGTAGTCACTGAGATGCCAGTGTTTAGAACGAGGGTGCATCCAAGAAGACTTCCTACGGTTTGGCAGGTTTGGTAATTAGGAGGATGTGTTCAGCCCTTTTCATCAAGAGGAGGAGTCCGTTGTTGTTGTGTTTGACAAAGCCATTTTTGCTGATGACAACTGGTGTTTAGTAATCTTATCCAGCTCTAGCACTGAACTGACTAAAAAACGACAAGCTTGTCTGCCTTCGATAGTTCTGCGGTCTTCATAAAATTTGCTCTTCATTTCATCTGGATTGGTCATGGTGGGTGCATAGGCACCAATCATAGGTTCATGTATTTTTCCAGACAGTGGGAGTATCATTTGCATTAGTCTGTCACATATACCCTTTGAAGATTTGCGAGCTTGCTGACTAGCGGTGATTCGATGACAAACCCAACACCATCTTCACTTCGCTAATCTTTATTTCGGCCACTCCAGAAGAAGGTGTAGCCGGCTCCTACTTCGGTGAGTTGTCCTTCCTGAGCTCAGGGCCACTATTTGGATTTTAAATCTAACCAGCTCACTACCAAGAAGAGTTGTCTTCTCTGTGAAATATCTACATTCCATTACTATATGCACATTCCAGGCGTCACCTTTGTCTTCTGATTGGATTTTCGACTACTACGGTGAAATCATCATCAGCTACGGTATGCTGACCAGAGTTAAGGTGAAGTAGACAAATTTATGAGCACTATTTCTGACTCCTTCCACGTGCTACGGAGATGAGCAGTGTGGTCCTAAATAGCGTTGCTCGGTCACTCGGCCGGCTGCCATGTTCCAGTGCTGATTCAGTCCAGTGAAAACCGACACTATGTCCTGAGCTGATTGTATCCAAGTCTGCAGCTACATTTCCCAATGTATCCACACCTGTTGTTTTCCCTATCGCCACAGGACTTAAAGGTATTGGGGGAGGGTGCTGGAGGATTATAATGTTAAGACTTGCGCGAGCGTTCGATTTAAGTAACGGAAAATTGTGCAGAGTCACCCTCACTCTCTTGTGCTGGACTGTTTAAATCACGTGACATGACAAGGTCGAGATATCTGGAGACGAGTCCAGATGAAGTGGATGACCATCAGGTCCTGCTGTACCTGAGCTCCGTCTACACAGCTCTTGCCATCTAACTTCACAGTCAGGGGGGATGAGAATATTTGTTTGGCCGCTTGATCCACCAGAAAGGACTAAGTCTTGAATATGTAATAGGGCGCTTAAGTCACAAGTAGGACTAAGTCTGTAAATAAGACTTTTTAGTTACAAGTAGGACTAAATCTTGAATATGTAATAACACATTTCAGTCACAAGTAGGACTAAATCTTGAATATGTTATAAGAAACTTTCAGTCACAAATAGGACTATGTCTTGAATTTGTGATAGGACGTTTCAGTCACAAACAGGAAACATTTTCTACAATACTTTTATTTTCAAGCAACACACGACGGTAAAGTTTGATGTTGTTGTAAGGAGCTTTGTATAGTTTTAAATTCCGATTTTTTTTTTACGCATAATCTCTTTTTTGTGTTCTGATCGATATTACCGTGACTATCGCACCAGATATCTGATGACAAATTATTTTATCTTTGGAATAACAAATCGATAGTGTCGTAATTATCTCAGCAGATATCTTATGACAAGCTATTGTACTCCAAATGAAACTGGACACAAAAACTGTAACGGCTTCAAATGCATGGTATTAAATATAACCACACCTTCCTAATAATCAGCAAAGCCATGTGTTGCACAGAAGAAATAGATTTATAAACCTCTGAGGGACCATTGATCAATTTCGTGTTACTTGGAGTCTAAAAGTAGCTGACAAAATGAAATTCCCACGCTCTGGTGAATAATCAAATCGTAACGAAATACTATATATTATCAGAAGAATTTCAGTCACGTTCTGTTATTGTATAATTTTGATGAACACTTTAATGCTCAGAGGGCGTTTTGCTAAAATGTAACGGTTGAATAATTCGTTCTATTAATGAAACATTAATTTACAATGTTGTTGTTTAAGTTACAGACATCCGAGATGCACTTTGCACGCGGATTACCTCTCCACCTCACTTTAAGGTGTAAGAAGACCATACTGTGGGCTACAGAACAGAAAAGAACAGAACAGAACGTATATTCAGTACTTTAGGTCCCCGGCCCATATTGTAGGTTATGATGATTTATGTATCCACTTTCGGTTTTCTGGGGTTTTACATAATTTTTCATGGCGGCCTGTATATTTGGTGGAAGAAGAATCCGGCAAGACCCGGAAAGAACTTCGACCCACGGGAAGCTACTGGCAAGCTTTCCCACATTAGTCAAGCAGAGACTCCAATTGAAGCGGATATAGGTAAGATGTTAGTGGTCTGTAAAGCATGCGCCTTGGACATCTCAGACACCCGGGGCTCCTATATCAACTGAAACCCTCAGACACTAAATAAACTATAAATAAAAAATATAAAATCATGTGTCATTAAAAAAGAATAGAAAGTCATTGTGAAAGTTTACAAATCTCCTATATTCATTAGCTCCATCGGCTGTAAAGTTGGGTACACACAAAAGTAGAAATAGAAAGAGAAGTTCAAAGTATTTAGTTCTGATTTCCGATTTTTCTCCAAATGAAATGAAAAGATACAATTTCACCTAAGTACATTCATATACAAATACTGTAACAAAACATAGGGAATAAGCTATTTGTATTTACGTCCCCGTCTATAGCGTTTTTAAATTGTTTATTTTTCTGTTTGATTATGGGGAGTCGGTAGTGCGAATATATGTTTCAACCCAAATAATTTTAATCAATTACGGGGATCAGACGTCATAATGTGCAGTATTCACGAAACTTTATAGTAGCACGGATTAGTTTCGTAAAATGGACCTCCCTAATTTCTTAACATAATGAATTCTCGTGATATCCTGGCTTATAAGTGTTTAGTAATTTGAGATAGGAAGAATTCTGTGTATTAGGTGCTTTGGTCGTGATTTGTAGTTCGCGGCATGAAATACAGATATACGGCTAAGAAATATGTACTGACAAATCATACGAGTAATAAGCAAGAAAAACATGCACCTGTGAAGTTTGAGTTTCGTGAATGTTTGGTCGTTGGTTGATTGGCGGACACCTTTTGGATATAAAGGACGGACGTAAGGATAGTCAATATTTAAATGAGGATATAGGCCCAGATGTATAAGCAAAAATTATACAAAGGCCGCCATATTTGGTATGTAATTGTAAAATGTGACTCATTGAATTCTTCACAATGACAAGGTCACCTTTTATGGGGTTTTTTCCCCTAAAAGCTGGCCGGTTTTCAAGCATCAAAATCAAAATTTCAAGACGACACACGTTTTCATATTTTTGGCACAAATCGATTCTGAATTTCTTGAAAATCCTGCAAATGTGAAATTGCTGACATAATTTCAACTTATGAAAAGATAATTTAAAAAAGAAACTTTGTTTACTTTCGTAATTTCCAAGGTTTTTTTTCAGCTTTAAAGAAATATTTGCCCAAGGGTACAACATATTACCTTATTCCAAGAAAAAAGAAAGACATGTAACAAAATATTATATTAAGGATAAAACATAGAAGTAACCGACTGCGTTTTACAGGAAAAATAATTTTTAACCTATTTTAGAATGCGTTTTTTCATACTTATAATATCATACGGTCATCTGAAAATTTAACCAAGTTCGACTTAATGCTTACATTAGTACAGTCGGTAGAATGATAGAAAAGTTGGACAGAGGTCTCGAGATCGAAACCCAGGAAGATAATTATTTTCTTTTTCACAGACTTATTAGCTTATCCGAATCAACTCGTCAATTTGCCTTCCTATAGACCAACAAATCATATATGGAGTTTATATATTGTTTTTGTATCATTTAAAAGAATGTACAGAAATAGAATGCAAATTTTGTTTTTCATTTATATTTTCGTCTGATAATAAAATATGTGCAGATTGATAATAGGGGCATATGTGACAACATAGTCAGAAGGCAAAGGTACCTAAAGACAAGCAGTCAACGTGCTTCGGCGAGCATTCGGTTTCGATTTCTGTCCTTAATATATCCTACCTGCTTTCATTTCTTTATTTCACATATCATGAAAATCACGCACCCTACAATGGAATGCACCTTCGTGCTGTTTAAGGGCATCTGTTTTTCTGCATATAAAACTGTGCTCTCTTGAGATGACGTCATTGCGTTTTATCTAATTACATGGACATGTTTTACCAGAAGGTTCAATTACTGTCAAGTGGATTTAGTGCTGAGTTGTCAAGAGGATGCACTGGCATTACTAATGTAGTATAACTTTCATTGTGGGTTAGAGAACCGGTCCGTCTGTTTCTGCATAGGGCGCCCACACAAACAATGATGCTGTGCACGGTTCTATTTGCCAGCTTTCTTACAATGGAATTTCCGATGAAGCGAGAACCGTTGTTGCCTCAACAGTATCATATCTGTGAAATGCAGATGCTAAACTGCTGTCAAGATGTACGGAAATAAACCGACTTCCTTTCTTTTTTGCGGGGTGGGTGGGCAAGAATTATCGAGGCAGCAGCGGTTTTAGGGTTGTGCGGGACCGGTGCGAAATGATGACAATGGGCCCCCAGAATCTAATTTCTATATCACTGAAGAAATTATTTGAAATATTCATAGAAGGACGGAGGCTTGTTTTCAGAATCAAGTTTATTTTTAAATAATCTGCTTTAATTATAATCTGTTTTCAACAAACTCCAAAATCTTCATGGCCCCACCCCCACCCCCACCCCCACCCCCACCCCCAAAACCTGCGGGCCCGGTGCGATCGCAGCTTTCGCAACTTGCTAAGACAGCTACTGATCGAGTGCCACGTATTTGGACGCATTAAACTGCGGGATGAACCAAACAATGCGCAATAGAGGCTATACATGGGAGCAGTAAAACTGGTGGAATAACAACCCGGGAAAGCTCGGTAAGAGCCACAGACCTACTGAAAGCCACTGGCAACCTTTCTCACCTATTCACATGGCCGAACCCGAGAATCCAACCTACGCGGACAGAGATGACATGGCAGTGATCGGGAAAGGCAAGCGCTTTTGATAGGAACCAGATCACAATTGTTACTTCCGGTTCAGGGCCCACGAATGTTGTCCGAGTCTATTTTTAGAAAAAAATTTCTTCTCTCCTTTTGGTGGTGATACAAGAGTTAGACTTAGGCATTATGTGTTGTGATTTAAAGGTAACTGTTTATTCTTTAGAATTTGAGTATTATGGTGTGGTTGTCTCTATCTATTTTGGCGACAGTGCAGTGAGTAATGAAGCATTGATGATGACCCGGTAGTGAAATTTGTGACCCAATGAACGGTGCTTTGTTTATAGTCCTGCCTTTAAAAACAAATGCCGGATTTAAAAAAAAAAAAAAAAGCTTCGGGTTCAGCTTTAAAAGTACATTAGAAAAAGATATTATTTATTATTATTTGGACAAAATGGAAAGTTCAGTACTGAGAAACGAAGGTAGAGAATATATAGTAAAATTAATTGTGACTTGAGCCTCGACCACACGTTGCCCCCAGACAGAGGCAGATACAATAGAAGTACGAATTTATATACATGATATCTTTTTTAAATGACAGACAAATATACAAAACTATTGTGTAAACATAATTCATTCTCTCATTTGAAAATTCGTTTGGAAAATATTATATTGAGCAATGAAAAATGAGGCACCTGAAATCAACTGAAACTGTTTGCAAGAAACAGAGAATTTTTCCAAAAATGGTGTCACAATTTGGAATATAAGAATTTTGAAAGGAAACAATGTCATTTGTAATATCTGACTCAAGGTAGTTTTCTTTTCATATAATGAATTTTCTACTTTTTCAGAATGCTTTCTGTTTACTTGTTAAGAATGAAATTAAATTTTTAAATATAGATGTGATAACAATAGTCTAGTTTATCAAATTGTTTCCTCTTTCTCTATTCATAGTTTTTCCTTTTTAGATAAATGTCAAATAAAACCGTTTGGCCAACACATGTATATATTTCAATAAGTGAATTTGAATTCGAGGATTTAAAACAAGGCGTTACACAGTTACTTTAAAACTGACCAAAACGTTGCTGGAATGTCCTAAGCAACTCGTCAGCTCATAGTATAGATATGTCAAGATCTATTTATAGGTGAAAATGCCCAATTCTATAATTTTTACACATATAATTCTCAATATTTATTACACACATAAATGTTCAATATATATTACACATATAATGTTCAATACATGTATTAATTTACATGTATTTATTACACATATAAATGCTCAACATATATCACAGACATAAATGCTTTCTCGCTAATGTCAAATGCTTGAAGCATTTCCTTTAATAACAACACAACCCGCCCTCATCTCCATGTCATTGATACCTACTTTTCTAAAATAAGAAAGCTAGGTGCGTATTCACTCTATTAGCGAAAACAAACAAAGAAATAAACTTCCTGAAATCATCATTAGATGAAAGCCTTTGGGATTAAGTAGGAGAGAATAATCTGAATGTGTTTATCTTGTGACAAATCAAATATGAGTTTATTGCTCGCTGGGTTTATTCAAAACCCGGGCTTCTATTTGTTTGCCATATGTAATCATAACTGATGTTTGCAGGGCAAATTGTATGCACAACAATAACTTTCTTGAATAATACTTTTGTAACCCATGCTAGCGAAAAGATCATCATTTGCACTCACAGTGAATGTATTTTAAAATAATGATTTTTATTTGCTAGATACCGTCGTATAGTTAACCTGGATATAATACAATCTTGGTCATTTTGCACCTTGTAACTTATCATGCGTGAACGGCAGGTGCCTTCAAGCAATCGGGTGATATTTTCGTCTCGTTTGCGTTTTTGTTATTTGACATAAGCGATACACACTACAGTAAGGATGCATACGCAAGCCGGTATCCGCTACATATACCGAGTTCGTGGATATATTTTTTTTTCTTTAATAAATTTCGCATCATGAAAAAAGAAGGAATAAATGATAACAACGCAAGGTTAGTTTCTTTCATTTTATTTTCAAATAAGTGTGTATCAATTTTTTTGTACGGTGCAGGGGGGGGCAAATATTCAACACAAAATTATTTCCTTTCTTATTTGTATCGAATAATGGAGCAAATATGATTGACGATATTGACTAGTAAAGACAAGCTATTAATTTACGCGCGCGCACACTAAGACAACTTGAAAAATAAAAACAAACAATAAAAATTAACTGGTGAGAGCCTCATATTCAGCAACTAAACACTGACAAAATGCTCAACATTATTCTCTCTCTCTCTCTCTCTCTCTCTCTCTCTCTCTCTCTCTCTCTCATGTGTAATCGAGTGTGTATTATATGCAGCAGTGTTACAACCTGAAACCTAAAATTAAATATATTTGTTACAATATCTCTTGTACACTACCCTTAGAAAAATGTATACGTATTCTGTAGAATATTATTTTATAAATCAATATTGATAATTTGACCGGAAGACTTAAATTGAGAATGCCGTTGTGCAGATGCATATATTTTTTGTAGCACAAAAAATTGTATATAAATATTTTAATTAGAACGAGCAAGATATGTCAGTTTGTGTTTTCTCTCATATATATGTACGTTACGAAGTATGATTATTTTCTTTGAAAGAATATCAAGATAATTTGTTTAAATTTAGTTTTTTTTCCTAAAACGTATCTACATAGTATCTCCTTGTTGTTTGAAGAAAAAGAACTTGTTCAAACTATTGTTAAGTTGGGCCGAATTGTCTTTCGAGTTGGGCCGAATTGTCTTTCGAGTTGAGCCGAATTGTCTTTGGGCCAAATTGACTCTAATCCGACACAAATGATACAACTTTCCCATCCCTCACCCTATTCGATCCCATAGCTTGAATCCACTTTTTTTGTTTTTGGTGAAAGGGGTCTTTCGGAAAAAAAAAGAACCCCTTTTCCCATCATCACTATTTTGGTTACATCCATATGCAACACAGTGCACCATATTTGCTGTACAAAAGCACGATCGTAAGATATATTACATAGACATTTACGTGTGGAAATTAAACACTTGAATGGCTAGGTTGAATAGAAGGGATAAATGTACGTCATATCCGTTTTTGGCATGCGGAAACTACCGATTGTTTACGGAGATTGCCGAAACATTTTTGTAATTTAAAAAAGCGGATTTTTAAGTCTAATTAAACATTTTAATGGTATGCATACTTAACAAATGCGAAATACAAACTGACTCTTACAATTACATCGTTATTTTTTTGTTACCTCAGCAACAAAATGTCTTATTGCAAAGAAGAAAATACCCCCCAGCACCCCCAAACCCCCCAAAACAAATCAAAAGCAAATATAATGGCTCGCAATTGCAAATTCCCACGTTTTTACTGCATATCCTAATCCTAATCCCGCCCCTCCCCTCCCTCTCCCCCGCCCTCCATAACTCCACGGTATCCACAGTGAACCAGCGGACAAAATGCATACTCCGTTACATATATGATGCGTCGTCCTGCCATGATTCTGCTGGTATATATGAAATTTGGTCAGAACATACGTGAAAATATTGCAATTGAACAAAAACGATTTGTTTACATCTGACCTTTGACACATTCCTTCCCAGTGACTCCAGGGTGGGAACTAACGACAACACCGCACCCGCCCCGCAGATGATTACTCTATACGGAACGTCACAACAAAGTTTTGTGAATTTCGACCCAGTAATTTAGGAGATATGATAGCAAGAACGGATAGAGGGCATCACAATATCACATCTGAAGCGTGGGATATAGCAGTTTAAAACCCTCCGAATAAGTAATCTAATTTAGGTTGAGAGAAAATTCTGAACATTCAAGAACTGTAACGATTTTTGAGAAGTGTCGGAAAAAAATCTAATTTTTACAGTATACTAGTATTTTCTTAAAGTAAAGAAAATATCTCCCCTTGCTGATTTATTTTGATAGCGCTACTTAGCAACGATTGATTGTTCAGCATCGCGAGATTTCATATTTAATGATCATTGCTAATATGTTCAGTCTTCTTAATTTCCAGAATTGTACAGCCCAAGACGCTTACAAATGACCAATAGTATGAAGACAGAGAAGGTAATATAGACTACTTATATCCTGTGATAAATCGAATGCCAGAAAAGTGCCATACACATAAATATGCGTAACATAATAGAAATGAATGCCATATGATTGACATCACTAAATGCACATGTGCATTTCTAACTTTTTATGCAAAGGAAATAGTTTTAGATACAAAAGAGATGAAAAAACCCAAAGAAACTCAGTCTAGTCATATGAGCCTTCATGCTGTTGCTGTTGAAGGGAATACATTTATATTACCAGACTATTCACATTGAAACTCACATTATATATACATCAAAATGTACAGATGTACCAATCTACGTTCATATATATATATATATATATATATATATATATATATATATATATATATATATATATATATATATATATATATATATATATATATATATATATATACGAAGCAGAAGTGAAAGCTGTCATCACTGTCACGAGGGCTCGAGTCCTGCTTCCATATATACAGCCAAGTCTCCTCTCATCGCTATTCATTACAACGCAATATTTGTATTCCGAAAAGAAACTAATGGGAACAAATGAATTGAACAGCCAGTGAGATAGAACGTAAGATTCAGCTTCCGACTCCAACATTATCAAAATGCATATTTCCCTTCCGAGTAACAAAATGCGTATTTCCGTTATATATTACTTTTTACAACATTTTCATTCATTGTGATTTTACTAGAAACGTGTAACAGAATAATATGAAATTTTATTTATTTCATAACAAGTTTTATGTATGTATGTATGTATGTATGTATATATGTATGTATGTAGTTTAGCGGCACGTCAGCACAGTCTTTGTTATACTGAGCCTGTTAAAAGTTATAGTATGGAAAGTTAAAGGTAAAACCTCCGAAAAACTTTAGGAAGAAAAACTCTACTGAAAAAGGCAAACATGTTGTCCTATAAGATAAAAGGTAAAGATCTTAAAGTTCATTAAAGATACATAATATAAACGACAAGGGGAAAGGTGAAATCCCTAAATTTCTGGGTCATAATTAGTTATATAAACTGCTTTCTTTTTAGCATTTCATGGTTTTCTCTGGCAGTACTTCATCATAAATCTTCTGTCACACATGATGGAAGTCCACAAACCAAAAAAAACGTGCTTCACTGTTAATGGACACTGGCAAAGTGTGAATCTCGGTCGAGGTACACCTTTCAGGAGGCATGACTTTGTCGTGTACATGTGTCCGATACGCGAGCCGAACAATACTCCTCATGTTTGCGATTTATTCTATAGGTGAAATATCACTGTCCAGTGATGGGCAAGATTTTCCAGAGCTATGTTTGTAGGGTATTCATGTCAAGTATTTGACAAGTATGCACAATATGCCGATTTATATCATATTTTATGCACTATATAGCATCTTCCATTTAGAAACTGATGACTGAAAAGTAGCTTTGGCTGCTTTATCTAGTCTTTGCAAGGTAGCTTTGGCTGCTTTATCTAGTCTTTGCAATGTAGCTTTGGCTGCTTTGTCTAGTTGTTGCAAGGTAGCTTTGACTGCTTATATAGTTTTTGCAAGGTAGCTTTGGCTGCTTTATCTATTTTTGCAATGTAGCTTTGGCTGCTTTATCTAGTCTTTGCAAGGTAGCTTTGGCTGATTTATCTAGTTTTTCAGTGTAGCTTTGGCTGCTTTATCTAGGTTTTGCAAGGTAGCTTTGGCTGCTTTATCTAGTCTTTGCAAGGTAGTTCTGGTTGCGTTATCAACTGTTTCACTACCCGTAGTACCAACTTGACTAAGCAGCCAACAGTAAAGAATACTGTCTTCAATTCGTACGAGCATATCATTTGTATGTAGGATCGCGGATATTAATGCTTTGTCAAATTTAGGAATTTGCAAAGCCTCAAACTTGAAAGAGAACCCGTAAAAGACGACGATTTCTTTTAGAGGTGCTGCTTTAGTGCACGGATTTGAGTATGGTTATAACTTTTGCTGTGAAAATGGAGGCATTATCCGGTAACCAGCTCGAGATGGCGCAATATCGTGTTTCTGCGGCAGCTGCGACCTTATATACATGTTTCTATCAGTCTGTATATAAGGATGTATGGCCTGGATATGAAAATCTGCGTCAGATTTAATCCAGATAATGATTATTAAGAATGAAGTATAAATTTACATTTTTGACTCTTTCTTCTGTGTATACGATTGTCTGACAACGAAAAGACTTGGATCGATTTTCGGGCTGAGATAAACAACCACAGATTTGTTACGAATACAATACCTTTGGAATCGATCTTGCCAACTGATACAAGTACATACATACATACATACATACAATTCAGAATTTTGCGATCATGAAATACTTTTAGAATATGTATCAGACGATCATAATAGAAAGAAATACCTGTATTTGTTTTCATTATAATGCCTTCTTAAAGCTTCCTGCAAACTTCGAATCAGACCTCCTTAAGATGTACAAGTGTGACAGTGATATTTCGAACACAGATATATGCTTGAATTTATCATGTGCCTTACTGAAAAGCAGTTGACTGAAATCCTCCTGCTTTGGAGCAATACACCTTTGCTAGCAGAACAAAAAGATTTCGATACCACTCGAATTTCTTACGTTTTCTATATACTGAACCTAGTATTTTGTCATGAAGAGCTACGTTTCCAAAGGGTAAATGGTTCCCAGGGTGACCATTAAGGCCCAAAGGTGTTTTTGGCGCCCCAAGACCTCCGGCAACCGTGGTTTTGGCGCCTCAAGACCTCTGGCAACCGCCCGGTCCACCCACAGGCCCTTTAGTACGCTATTGAACGTGTCATAGCATTTAAAATGTAAATATGTCATTCTTTTCGATGTGAAGTTCGTATCGCCCGACAACGGAGAGAATTCATTGCATCGATTTGCCTATATGCATGAGGCAGAAATAAACTAATCCAATTTTTCTGCTTAAACATCAGGTCAATAGCATCTAAATGTTGCTCATTAATCAAACGCCTTCCTCGAAATATGTTTTTGCGAAGGCATATACATTTCTCGTTCAAACTAGCTAACACACCAAACAAAGCTCCGAGACAGTCTTATTTCCCATAGATCTTGGTAACAAGCAGATAGCTCCCAATGTGTCCGTTAAAGTACATTGGTTTCATATATAGAGTCAACTTTCAAATTAATAGTATATAATAATTCCACATTTATTCGTATGGAAATATTTAATCTAACCAAATACGGGCACCTGTTATATGAAAGTCCTCACTCGTATGATATCATACTCACGTATAGTGATTGAAAGATATTTTTAGAAGGCTGTGAAAATTAAAATAACAACATTGTTATGTTGTGTACACTATTCTGTTTGATTTCTTAGTTCATTAAACAGACAAACATAAAAACTCACCCTGACTGTCAGATCCTTCAGACGGCAACATTTGCATTCTTATACACGATTCCTCCAGTAAATAACCCCACCTCCAAGCCCCCCACCCCAATACAGTCAGGAATTCAACTATGTTTTCATTTGTCATTGTCATTCACTGCTAGATGCATAAACATGCAGCTTGGTTCTACAGTATGTAATAAGTTAACGGTTTGCAATATGTTAACAATATACAACAAGTTAACGGAATGTAATAAGTTAACGCTATGTAATAAGTTAACAGCATGCAACAAGTTAACAGAATGTAATAAGTTAACGCAAAGTAATAAGTTAACAGTATGCGGCAAGTTAACGGTATGCAATACGCTAACGGTATGTAATAAATTATTACAGCTACATTACCAGAGCAGATTTTTTAAGTCCTGTTTATAAAAAAAATCATAATATATATTTACGTATTTTTAAAGACCACCTACTAATAAACGGTGCGTCACGTGAGTCATCGTTATGAACAGACTTGAGGTATATATTACACAGATTTAGAGACATCGTCATAAGCAGTTTTGACATTCTTCTATAAACACGTGGCTTGTTTCAGATGTATACAATAAGTTAATACATCAACAAAACCAGGTAAAATATCTATAATTCTGATTGTATTGGGTATTTATACCAAGTCACCATCTGTTATTAGGCAGCGTTCTCTGTATTTCAAGCTTAGAAAAGTACTGAATGTGAAACAAAATGGAATTCAAAACGAGCTCATTTTCCATGTACAAAAACACGTCAACTCTGGAATGGTTACATCATTACATTCTAACCTTGCTCGGAGTACTTAAAATGAGTTATGGAAATTAATCTTTCATAAACAAATCTGAATAGACGCCGTTCACGTCTCTCTAAAGTTATTTCCCCTTACTTCCTTGACAACAAGGACAAACCCATTGTGATGCATTGCAGAATCGGACCTGCATTGTTTTCAGATAGGGTCTAACAATTTACAAAATGACAAAAATGTAATTTATTACGACATATTACGTCAACCCAATCAGACTATGAAAGGGGGTGAAATTTACGAAAAGGGGTTCCTGGTGAACATTTTGTGCCAAAGAGCGAGTTAATCTAGTAAAGGGACCCCGAGTGGCCAAGTGGTCTAAAGCTCTCTCCGTTACGGATCACTGCCATCTCACCTCTGTCTGCGTGGGTTCGAGTCTAGGATTCGGCTAATGCGGATATGTGAGAAAGCTTGCCAGTAGCTTCTCGTGGGTAGGTGGTTCTTCCCGGGGATTTCCCGGTTTCTTCCTCCACCACTAATACTGGCCGCCATGTATAGCCTATCGTGTGCTGAAAAATGGCGTTAAGCCCCACAACAACAACAACAACAACAATAATCTAGTAAACTTCGATTCAAGAGCCAGTTTGGTATACAATAAAAATAAAATTTTCTTTCCCAACGTTAATACCGGATATATTTCATCGTGTGGTACCCAAAACTATATATTTTAACTAGTGGCGAAGCCACGAGTTAAAATATCATCTTTTTGGTATCACACGATGAAATATACCCGATATTAATGTGGGAAAAGAAAAAATATCCTTTATTTGTATCAGACGTGCATCTGATACATTGTTTCAGATCAGTCTCTGGAAAAGATGCCATTATCATGGAATGGATTATGTTGAGTGTAATAAATAAATGTAACGTGTTTCATCCAGCCTAATATGCGGAAGGTCGCGGGTTCGAACCCCGGCCGAGTTATACAAAAGACTCATAAAATGGTACTAGCAGCTGCCTCGCTTGGCGCTCAGCATTAAAAAATTAGTGTTAGGACTGGTAGGCCTGGTGTCAGGATAATGTGACTGGGTCGGACATGATGTCATGACTGCGGCATGATGCTAGACATCACTATAAACTGCCACACTACATATATTGTAGCGATCTGACTAGAAAATTATTAAAGCTGATTAAAAAATCCAAAACCAAATCCAAATCGAACTTTATTCGTATTTCTAAACCTTCATAGCTGTAATAAACTGGACCATGGGAACATTTATTTGCAAAGACTATGGAAAAGCGTTTGTAAATCTGTACATGTTTCGTTGTTGTTGTTGTTATCTTGGGCATAATTCAGGGAAAATCCCGTGAACAACCACTGACACGCGGGAAGCTACTAGCAAGCTTTCTTACATACCAACACTGGCCGAGCCCGTGACTCGAACTCACGAGGACAGAAGTGAAATCGGAGAGATCTGTACAAGCGAACGCTTTAGACCACTCGTCACCCAGGCGTCACGGAATTGTATGAATCTCTCTATTTATTAAATGCATGTACTTGGGTTTCGTTTTTTTGTGTACGACGATACCCGAGGGTGATTTTTATATATTGTACATTATTTCCAAACAGTGAGTTCGGTTCATCCTATGCCGTACGTGCTAAGTGCTTTCGATAGGAAAAACCGAATTTCACAGACGATATAGGCTACATCGTCTGTGCATAAATGCTTTACCCTAAAGTGATATATTCACATTACGGAACGTTTTGTCGGTAAGCAGTCTACTTAGCGACTTATATGAAACTATGATTATGAATTAAATAACAACTCCAGAAATTTGATATATTAGAAGAAATAAAAGATTTTAATGGTGTACAAACCCTTACTAAAAATTTAATAAAAACGAAATTTAATAAAATTAATACAAGAAACACACACATATGGAAAAAAAAAAACATGAACACATAAAATACTTTAACTTTTGTCACTAGGGGGTTACTCAAATGATGTCAGTCTGAGAGTTACCGCACCAATAAAACTTAGGGACTTTCACATCTTCAGCTGTAGAGGTATGTAATTTACAAATTCCTTATGTATATTATTTCTTTTGTATATTGTAAGTTATAGCTATTTTTGGTATTACCACGTTCATTTTTGTATGTTTTCAATGTAGCTTTGGCTTGCGCAGTACAATGCAAATATTTTTCTATTCTTGTTTGTGACTTAGCAAGAGATCTTATATTAGCAATATAAAGTTGCATTTTATTAAGAAACGTTTAGTACCACAGGAATCTCATCGGACACAGGTTCACTTTTGAACCTGTTTATTGTTTTGTAATATTGTTCCGATAATGTAATTTACATAACTTACCGTATATAACGTCATTACGTTTTATCTTATATGCCTGTGTCATGAATAGTACACGGTATTGTATTTTCAGCTGACCAGGGTGACCAGAGTGAACATAGCAGCTGTCGAGCTGACTAGAGTGACCAGAGTGTAGAGCTGACCAGAGTGATCAGAGTGATCGTGGTCGACGTGGTATCAGTTACAAAGCTAACCACTAAAGGAACTGAATGGTGGTCGGTGACTACCTGTAATGATACTTACTTGATTGACCAGTGTGACTGGTAGCCAAGTGTAATTTTGACGGAGTGTTTTTGTGTTACTCCATGTATGTAATCTTTTAGCCGTGGGCTAATTTTTGGGGTTTTGTTATACCCATTGTTTTGGGAGTGTATAAGATATTTTTGTATAATATCTCTCCAATCAATTCACTACATTTTAATATTTGAGTAAAACAATATCTCATTTTTCACTAGTTGAGTGAATACTTCATTTTTTACTATTGAGTAAAACACCCGTTATTTTTCATCGTGTGAAATTGCTGTGATTTGTTCACCATTGTCCTTGTACTATGTAAAGTCATACATTTGTATTTGTATTTGCTGCATTTTTAGGTTTCGTGCGTATTATGTTAATTTGTCCAATATTTGGACCCATACACGCACGTATCAATCATATTTACTTTCTTATTTAAATCATACATCAATAAATATTATATTTGTATTACCATCAACAGTGTTCTGTTTTAAGTCCGAAATCCCAACTCGGTTATCTTGTTACACCAGGGCCCTGTAACCTATTTAGATTGATTACTATTACCAAAATGCTAAAAAAAATCGGCTGTTATACAGAGGCTGGTGTTATATGAGGTTAAATTTATATACGGAATTAATTTTGTTTGGTCGTGAAAAAAGGCGACTGTCTTATAAATGTGGTTGCATTACAGATGTAAGTGCAGGTCAGGTTGTCATTAATATCGTACTTGACCATGCTGAATGACGTTGATGAAGTCGATATAGACGTATGGACTTACATAGGAATGGCCAACGCAAAGAATTACATGGCACGTGATTGCATGCAAACAGAGATCTGTACTTTGTCTTCTAGTTTAAAAATGGGCTAAATAATATGCATATAATGCAGCCACAGTGAAATACTTAGTCAGTAGCAGACGTTAATGCTCTGGGGATCTCATCAAATTAATATATTCGTCATAAACAAATAAAAATAATCTTTTATCGTTTGGAATCCCTTAGTAGCCAAGACCTATCGACTACAACGGTCTTATGCACGCCAACCGTACTGTACCATTTTCGAATCAAGCTAAGTACGATGGACGGAGCTTTTCACATACTCCATAATGGGTTTTTCTTTGCTCCATCCTGTTTCAGCAATGTCTCATATAACTCTTTCGTATAGATGGCATTTTAAGCAAAATAGGGAAGGAAAGGTGGGATGCTTTTGAACAAATTACTTTTTTGTTGCAAACGTCTAAACAGAGAAGGCCACGTGTGGTTTGGTAATAGTTCCAGACGACATTTGACAATTGCTCCGATGGAAATCAGACGAATCTCTTATGATCATTGCAGGACAAATTGCATCCAACGCAAGTACTGGAAAAAGTGCATCCACCGCACTGTGCCTTTCGATCACATGCAATTGTCCCTGCGGATGCATAATAAAATGGGAAAAGAACATTAAAATGCCTAAATGACAAATTGTATAACGTTGTCATGACGACATGCTATAGTGAATAACACAAAGCCAATCATTCTGGGAAATGAAGATATAGCTTTCCTATAAATGTTTTTCCCCAGCTTTCATGGACTCGTCGCACTGTAACCATGCGAGATATCGTCGGCTTTTGTGTCTCATACAGAGATTTTGCTGGCTAGCTCATTTCCATCTTTTTGACTCGCGTGGAAAAACGAAAACAGCGTGTGGGGAAAACTCACTGGTCAATTTTAAACTGATGGCTATCAACGACATTTCTCTCATCTATTTGCAAAACAAAGAAAACTGCGGTGAAAATTATCATTCCAGGTTTCCGACCATTGACTTCATACTGTCTTGTTTTTCTTTATTTAATGTACTGCTCTTTCAAGAAATTTAGCACACAAAATAATCAAGAAAATCCAAACTTATTAGTGGTCTAGAAAGTCAAATAACGAGGTTTCGGTTTTAAATCAATCTGTAATCTTCCGTTCTTGAAAATCTCATACATGTTGTTATTACAAATTTAAATTACATTATCTACGAATAACTGCCTTAAAAGTATCACCCAGAAAAAAAAGCTTGAGAAGGTATTACCTGCGCCTGATATGTTTGAGGAAGTGACGTATCATTAGAATAAAGAACTCATTAATCTATAGATTATTGTTCTACTATGAGGTTTTAGGGCACCACTCGAAGAGGGGAAGGCACAGGTCAAAGTTTACTAAACGATTCGTAATAAAGACAAGGTCAGCATACCCTTCTGTCTTTCACTTAATTGGGATAACGTTATGTTTCATGTTTCACCACTATCAAATTCACGTAATGTCGAAAGCAGACAGGATATGTGTTCAGAAAATTAAATTGAAAAATTGAAAGAGCAGAAATTAAACAAACGCTAGCTTTTAATTAAATACAGAAATTAATTTTCAAAGTATAGGCATTACTATTTTCTGGAAGTACACTTTATGAATTGTTAAATATCTAAAAGCGAACAATGTTGTCTGCTCGTTCTTCATCTTTATTTATATGAGCATATAGAACATTAGTTATTATATGAGATGGAAATCAGAAGTAAGGCACAGCTTCTTACTTTCAAATCCAACTCAATCCCTCCTATTCACATAAAAAAATTTGGTTCCTTCCAATCTATCTAAGATATACACACATTTTTATTTTTATAACCAGGATTTCCAGTGAGAAAAATCCGAAGAATACCGTCTTTTTAATGTTTTATCCTTTGCAAAAATACATAACCCGAGAGTGGAACCTATAGTGCAGGAAGTTTGTTTTAAGTTATAAAATGAACAGCGATCGTGTGCAAAAATAAAAAGAAAAATGAAACAACTAATGCAACAGTTACGGTCAGAATAGTCATCAATATCTGGAGGAAGCATCTATCCAGTTTTTCGGTAATTTTGCATCGATAGTGACCAAATAAAACTTGTCAATGCACCAAGAAACCATTTGACCAACGGTTCCAAGCATTTGAAGGAGCAGAATGGTAAAAAAAACGTAAAAAACAATTATCTGCGCCTGACATTCATGAGGAAGCGACATATCACTAGAGCACGGAACTCATTAATATATATAGATTATTCTTCTGCTATGGGGTTTTGGCGCACAGCTGAAAGAATTGAAGGCACAGGTCAAAGTTGTTTGCTCCACAATTCATAATAAAGTGAAATGAACAGTGATCATGTGCAAATATAATAAAATTTAAACTACTAATGCAACAGCTACGGTCAGAAAGGTCATCAATAACTTGAGAAAACATCAATCCAGTTTTTGTATCTATGGTGACCAACTAAAAAATGTCTACGTAATAAACAACCATTTTTCTAACGATTCTAAGCATTTGCTAGTGCAGAATAGTAAAAAACTAAACGTAAAAACAATTATCCTTTTTGTGAACTCTTTCCGTACGGATGACCACGACTGGAAAACTAACTGATTGTAATCGAAATAAAAGGTTGTAAAGCTCAAAACCCTTCTCACTGCCTCAAAAATGGTTGATAATAAAATTTGTTGGGGCTCAAAACATTGATGCAAAAGTACCGTAAAGCCATCCTTTTATACCAGATTACTGGATTCTAGCAATTCCACTGAAAGTGGTGATGGGTCGTATTTATTAAAACCACGGGACGCCCAACTGTTCAACACAGGAAGTCCCTGACGCTAATGTTTTGAAAATTAACGAAAGCCATTTGCAGTAAAACATGTAATGAATTGCAGTTTGATGCGTCAATAGACGGAACAGAATGCAAATTCCATTGAAGTTGTGCAGTATCACTCAATATCCAAGTTTTACGGCCGACAGTTTTGCAGCTTCAGTTTCTCCCGTTGAAAAGAACTCAAGCATCTATGCTCGAAGATGACAATGACAAGTACATTCGTCCAAATGATTCCTTAATTTGCGTAAACAGGAGATCAGTCAGGATTTTATATCAAAGCTACCAAGAGGCTGATCCAGAGTATATAGTGAAGCCACCATGTGGTTGATTCTGGGTACATAGTGAAGCCAACAAGAAGTTGATCAGTAGTATATACTAAAGCCACCGAGAGGTTGATCCGTAGTATATGCTGAAGCTACCAAGAGGTTGATCCAGGGTATATACTGAAGCCACCAAGAGGTTGATCCGGGGTATATGCTTAAACTTCGAGAGTGGTCTTCATTAGTCAACTTGGACATAATTGTATATATCATTCATCTCCTAGTCCGAATGTTTGAAGGTAACCAGCTCCATCTCTTAAACTTAAGAACCATTTATCATCCTCCAACTCCGTCTGACACAAACAGCGAAGTCAATCGTTTCTGCGCTAAATGTTCGTCCAGATAATAAATAGTAGCAAACACCATTGCTACTTTTTTCGTTCAGTTGCTACTGTTTGATTTTGGTAAAGACTTTCTTTTGTATGGTTTGAGACCCGAGTTATTGCTATTATATTCTTATTATATTTCTCGTGGTATTTCACTAGAAAACAGCAGTCCCTAAACATGAGTTCCTTCAAAGGACTGACGCTCTACTGGACGAAAAAAATCTCTGTGAACTCAAGTAAGATAAGCCCATTTCTTTCTTTTAAGTGACGATTGTTGAAACCATCTCAGATATTCTTCAGCTATAACACGATTTTCAAATTAGCTGCTGTGGTGGACATAATAGATATCAAATTGACGCAATTTTCATTTAATGTAGACATCAGTATAAGTATTCTTCTGTGTCATTTGGTTTGGTTTGGTGCTTTACGGCACAGAAACACAAGTAGGTTATTTAGTGCCAAAGTAATTAGAGTAAAACATTGTCTTGTCCAAGATAGTCAGATTGGTTGCTAAGTTGAGGGTTGGTCACTTTAGACAAATAAACACAATAAGAATTCTTCTGATAAAACCCCATGTCTAAATGAATGAGAAGTAGTTAAAAATATTTTCAAGATGGCCACATATTGGGCGTCAGACCAGTGCCATTGAGTTCAATTTCAACAAAACAATAGTGCTAAAAAGATTTTCAAGCTGGTGACCTCATATCAGCACTATTTTCACCTAAGACTAAGTAGACATCATAAGAAGTCTTTTGGTGAAAACCCCGTGTCAATATGACTGTCCGTTCAGGAGAACAAGCAATAATTTTATTTTTAGACAGCTGCTGTGGCGGCCATATTGGACGTCAGATCGACAACATTTTCATTTAGGACCTAGACATTATAAGGAGTCTTTTAGTGAAAACCTGCTGATAAGATCATCTATTTAGGACGAATAGCGATAACAAGATTTTCAAGATGGCTGATGTGTTGTGGCCATAACGGATGCCAGATCGGCACCATATTCATTTAAGACCAACTGGCCATCAGAAGAAGTCTTTTGATGAAAACTCCACGTTAATATAACTTTCTGTTTGGATGTAGTTCCGATAAGAAGATTTTCAATATGGCTGCCATGACGGCCATATTGGGCTTCAGATTGGTACCATTGTTATTAAGAATCAGTAATACACCAAAAGCAAACTCTATTTTGATCTGACCATCCATTTAGCGACAAGAAGATTATCAAAATGGCCGTTGTGGCTGCCATATTGGACTTCAGATTGGCACCATTTTTGTTTAGAATCAGCCATACATCATGTGAAAGTTGTTTAGTGCAAACTCCGCGTTAATATGACCATGCATTTACGAGAAGCAGCGATAACAAGCTTTGCAGATGGCTGCTGTAGGGATCATATTAGACTTCAGATCAGCACTATTTTCATTTAAAAACCACTAGATATCATAAGAAGTCTTTTTGTCAAAACCCTATGCTGATATGACCATCTATTCAGAGTAGTAACGACAACAAGATTTTCAAGAAGGCTTCTATGGTAGCCATATTGTATGTCAGATATGCATTATTTTCATTTCGGACCAACTATACGTTAAGAAAGGTCTTTGAATGATAACCCCATGTTGATATGACCATCCATTCAGGAGGAGTGCTATAAAGATTTTCAAGATGCCCGCTGTGGCGGCCTACTGGATGTGCGAGCAGCACCACTGGGCAAAGCAGACCACTGGATAAACGTGTGTGTAAAGTTTCATGGCAATCCTCAGAGTAGATTAGGAGGAATAGCGATAGTAAACGTGTGCCTACGGACGGACGTCGGACGACAGACGGCGGACAACCCACCATCCCAAATAGTCAGCTGGTCAATGACCGTTAGAGCTATAAATCACAGAAACCTTGCACGGAGAGCATGGAATTTGCTACAGTTGCGACATATGTATTAATATGTAGAGACAGTCATGACTAATTTTATTTTTAAAATAAAAACATAATAAAGTAGCATCCATTAACTTTGCTGGACTGACTGGTAAGTACAAAGTTAATTTATTTATTCACAATCTGCTATAAAATAGAGTCGAATTTGTCTAAGACATCGGCTTCTTGACATATACTATTAACTGGCTTTTGAAACTGAAGTATGGTAAAAACTGATCTGACCTTATTTGGTACTGTTAACAAATTAGAGGATCCCTGGTGGATGCTTTTTCTTCCATTCAGCAAGTCTGAAATTAAGATAAGATAAG